>APFE030044048.1:46535-68127 GCA_000404065.3 Pinus taeda | reverse complement strand
GACAGGATACCAGAAGCAAGAAGCTTAGAATCTCGACACAAACTGAAATTTCCATTACCAAATGAACATACATAACCTTTTTTTTTTGTCCAAATAAGATACAGAAATTAGGTTCCTTCTGAAAGATGGAACCACTAAAGCATCAAAACTTAAATAAAATCCTGTCTTACATAATAATCTAAATTTTCCTATGCTTTCCACTTCTACTTTATTGCCATTTCCTACGTAAACATAGCGCTCTGCCTCACTTGGCTTGCGATGGCTTAGGCAACCCTGTATCGACATACTGATGTTAGTCGTTGCACCTGAATCTATCCACCAGGTATATCTAGATACAGAACTTAAACTAACTTCAGAACAAACTAAAGCAAGAGACATACCTTTCTTTGCCAACCATGCATGATAGTTGGTGCAGAATTTCTTTGTATGTCCTGGCGCTTTGCAGAAAAAACAGTTCTTTTCTTCTGCTTTTGCAGAAGTATCTTCCCTTTTGCTTTTCTGCGCGGCATTGTTTGCAGCTACCTTGGTAGGTCCCTTTTCCTTGGCAGTAAACTTGCGCTTCTTGCCTTTACCCTTAGGATTATATGTTACTACATGAGCACTTTCTCCCTTAGTCATTTTCTGTCTCTCTTCCTCCTGCACCAACTGAGCCTCAAACTCAGGTAGTGTCCACGCTCTCTTTGACAATTATAAGTCATCTTGAATTGACTAAAGTTAGACGGGAGAGACAGAAAAATGAACTCAATGAGAACCTCATCAGAGATGTCATAATTATGCCCTTTCAAGACACGTTGCAGTCTTGTCATTTCAATGACATGCTCTCTAACCCCTTCTTTTCCCTTGTATTTAATTGTTGCCAACTTCACAAAGAGTGTACTAACTTCATTCTTTTTACTCTTTGTGAATTTTTCTTCAAGGGCTTTAAGGTATTTAATAGCGCCTGTCTCTGTATCAAGTATGATGCCTTGAAAAGTCTCATGGATCATTTGCTTCATCACCATTATGCACATGCCATCTGAATGCTCCCATCCAGCAATATCAGCCTTCTCTTGAGGAGTTACCTCACTCTCTTTATTAGGCTTGGGGCGATCAAATCTCAGTGCTGTGTCCAATTGCATGATCCCTAAGACTAATTTCAGCTTTTCCTCCCACTGTTTGAAATTGTTCCCCATGGGGGGCTTAATCTGACTTAGACTTGACATTATGTTTAGATCTGAAAAAAAAATAAAAATAAAGACTTGACATTATGTTTAGATCTGAAAAATTCAAGAACAAGGAAATAATTTAGATACGATGCATCACGATTTGATCCTTAATCATAATTCTAAATCTATCTAAAGGCATGTGTAAAACTATTTGCTCCATTAAAACTTTAGCCAAAACACCATTAAATAATGAAACACCTTTGGGTGCAATCATTACCTTCAGGCACTTTGGTGTAGTGAATAAAGTACAAACATGCAACCCTTTTGTCAATCTACCTTTGGGTCAGACCAACATATCCATGAACTAACAACCATCGCTACTCCATGTGTGTTGCAACTAATTTTCATACACTACCCTTATGCACCAAACAACTTAGCAGGCACCAACCCTCCTTTGGGAAAGCTAACACCCACGTCCATTTCCAGCACGTCAATTCAACTTGTCATGAGTCATCCTTGCAATCGTCTTACAGAGAGCGGTTCGTTTGCGAACATCAATGCTTGACTCATGCGAAAACAACACATGTATACTTAAAAAACACCTTTAGTTAGATTCCAAAAATTAGTAAAACTTTAGCAATTTCTACAATGATTACCTTTTAGAAATGCTTCAATAATTTATTTAGAGAATACTAAATAATTTATTTATGGTTGCCATGATTAGCATCATTGTGATAAAATCCGAATTCAGTATTATATCAATAATTAACGTTAATATAAATTTTATGCCATAATTAGCATTATTGTGATAAAATCCGAATTTGGTATTATATCAATAATTAACGTTAATACAAATTTTTATGCCATAATTATTATTTTTATTATTTTAAATAAAAAAAATATAATTACGTATATATCTTATTTTGCTACTTAATTTACCAAGCAAGCCAATTGCAATATATATATATATATTTTTTTTCATAAATCTTATAATATGATAACAAATTAATAAAATATATCCACTCTATCCACTCACCTAATTTTGAACTTATGTCACCACTTAACATATTATTCGTATCTCTCAAAACGAACTGAAACTTTACATTTAGTTCTACAATTATTTGCTTAAAAAAAAATCAGTTACTTCCACCGTGAAAAGACGGAGCCCCATCACATATCTTGTTGGTTGGAACTTCGAGTGCGTTCTACTTTATACAACTATAAAATAAAGGTTACGGGTCTAACTTTTTCATTCTACCTTCGGATGCATTCAGGAAATGCCTTGGGTTTTTACTAAGGCGGGTTCTTAGTCGTGCAGGCTTTTATTTAAGCAGAACTCGAAATAATTAATCAACAAATCAGAGAACAAAAAAACCATTTTGACTGGGATTAAACTGATTTTGATAGTCATTACTTCCACTCTAAGGAATGAACAGTAAAACAAGCTTGCATTCCGATTCTGCACATTGACTGATATATAAAACCGAGAAGCACCAAACAGACATTTGACAAACCCACGGATCCATCAAGAATTTCTTTCCATCTTATGTCTTAAGCACAAGATCTGCTATAAGTCCCAATCAGATGCACGACCCGTTGAACGGGAAGAAAAAACTATTTACAATTATACACAACTTTGACCAAAAAAAGAATAAAATGAGATGTAGTCTCCAGATAATATGCAATTTTATACACAGAATACAAACAATGAATTCCAGTCATCTTACTGAATTGTAATATTCTTATAATAATAACGGGCAATACAAAGCAATTTGTGCACAACCAAAATGATTAAAAAGTTAAATTCAATTCACTATAAAAATTTAAGATCCGAAAAAGGGCAAATGCAGTGCATAACCAGATATCTATATTAATAAAAAACGGGGCCACAAAATTATTTCAAAACAACTGAAAACGTGGCGCTGCGCCTGAGCGTGCCATTTACACAAAATAGAGCAATTTCTTTTTCCAAATAAATCAAATTATTTCAAAATAAAAGCTAAAAGAATTCGAAGTAACGAATAAAATTTCAAAAGAATTCACAACTTTCTAACAAAACGAGAAATTCTTACATAAGGTGCTCTGATATCAATTGTTAGATTTATTTTGTGGGTTTTCCTAATTTATTTAAACCCTAACCAAGATCTATTCTTTTGTAAGAAATTGAAAATAAAGCACAGCGGAACTTATAAGAAATTGAAAATAATGCACAGCGGAACTTACTTTCCCATCTTCTAAAGCTCCTGGTCTTGACTTGAGTTGTTGGCTCTTGAATCCTTCCAAAAGCTTGCAATCTTTTTCTCTGGCTATCCTTGATAGAGTATAAAGTCTTCAATGGAGTAGACTGATTTATGAGTGATTGCAAGCCTTGGAGACTCAGCCCTTTTATAGCAGTCTCAATCCTATGGCAGCGGAAATTTGGCTGTCAATTGACAGCTAAATTTCAACCCCAATCCTAGGGCAGCCGAAATTTGACTGTCAATTGACAGCTAAATTTCAGCGCCAATCCTAGGGCAGCGGAAATTTGGCTGTCCATATTTATTACTGCTATTATTTTAATCAATTATAATCGGTCCATTAACAATTATAATTGATTAACATTATTCTATATGTATTTGTATCCAAATCCTTATTTAAATACGTTTAATGCCATAACTTAATTAATCATATTATTTGGCATATTTAATTATTACATAAATGTAATCTTGCTCACAGTATTTGATATCATAATGCATGTCCAACCTAATTATTGTAATTAGACGTCTCTAAATCCAATACTAACATCTCTGGATGATATAGCAGAGTAACTCAATTGAAAGATATTATAACAAACAATTGTTTTCACCTTCAAACCTTTCGACGCCATGAGAGGTGGGCTTCAATTTGAAATATTCGTTTTCACCTTCAAACCATTTGATAAGATGAGAGGTAGCGCTATGTTCCAAAATTTTGTTTCTATTCCAGGTAATGTAGTTCAGCGCGATCAATATATCTAATCCCTTTTCTCTCCATATATTTTTTTAATATTTGTTGGTAGGAAGCCGATAATGGTAGAATGCCAAAAGAGATCAGCAATGACGATGTATTTAATATTATTTTTTTACAGTGATTATTGGAAGGTTTTCCTGCGGATGCAGTGACGATGTATTTAATATTATTTTTTTATAGTTATTATTGGAAGAGTTTTTTTTTGGTTGATAAGTGGGTGAATTTTGAAAATCAGGTTACTTTGCGGTTGAGAGGCACGACTCAGGGGCATCTAAGCCATCAAAGTCTTCTGAGGATCGTACAAGGCTTTAACTGCATCAACAAAAACCAGGCTAGATTTTTGATATTATACTAGTAACCTTTACTTACTAAGCATCTTAACCAACTGTTCTATATTTCTTTGAAGTATCTTAACCGACTGTTCTATATTTCTTTGATTATTAGAAAATTTTTCATTCACCAAACTTTTTGACATTATATCCCCAGAATTTCGATATTAGGAAGGAATTGATTTATAATTGTTGTTGGAAAGTTTTTCATTTACAAAACTCTTTGACTATTAGCTTTATATGACCAAAATTTCCATTAATAAATTTGGTGAAAGTTTGATTAACCTAAATAAAGGACTACTTTATTAGATATATTCATAAAAAAACGGTTTAACCAAAATAAAGAATTACTTTTTCACACCAAATAAAGAATTACTTTTTTATTTGAAAGTAATAAGGGTCTTGTTTTTTATTGTTTGCAATGAGATTTAGCAAATGAAACAATCACATTATTTTTATAAGATCATATTCTTTATGCGCCATGTTCCAAAATTTTGCTTCTATTCGCGCTGATGGAGTCTAGCACTATCGTAATTATTGAGAGAAACTTGAGGATTATGCATCTAATCTACTCTATTTTAAGAATTTTATTTTAGTAATTTGATGCAGGGGGATTTTGAAATTTTTTAAAGAAGTTTGCAGATTATTTTCCCAAAAGCAATATATGATATTTTGGGCATTTCATTTTGAAAAGTAATTAATGTGACGAGACTTATTTTTTGCGATTTTTTTTAAATTATATGATTGATTAGAAGGTGCCAATATATTTAAGGCTTAAACTTTCCATTGCCATTTTAAGTCTACAAATCATTGATTAGAAGGTGCCAATATATCTAAGGCTTAAACTTTCCATTGCCATTTTAAGTCTAAAAAGGGAGGTTGCCTCTGAGGCTTAAACTTTCCATTGCCATTTTAAGTCTACAAAAGGGAGGTTGCCTTTGCCTAACAGTTTAACCTTCAGGAATATGCTAACCGTGCATTGACATTAAAAATGATGTTGAGTGGTTTTCCATGACTCTGAAATAGTTAGCCATTTTATTCAAAACTGCATGTTTTTATTAGCTTTTGAAGTATATAATGTTGTCCAAAAAGAAACTCAATGGTTTAGTAAATGGAACCAATCACCGAATTATCTTCCACAAAATCATGGTCTTCTATATAAGCAGGAGCGCAAATCAATAATTAATACATTGTTTCCATTGTTCTAAGACATTTATGTTAGTGTAATGTTCTTTTTAAATTTAACCTCCTGCGACATTCTTTAGAAGAAATATAGAGACTCAAATTTCAATTGTATTTCATTGTCCATATATTTACACATCCCCACTCTTCCTTCGACAATCCCTTGCGCCTTTCAGTGCAATTGCTAGTATATTATATTATGAAGTTTTTAGACTGTATTAAAACATTAAGAGTATGTTTGCCATCAATAATAATAATACTAATAATAATAATAAATGTTATGATCTTTTTTATGCATTTATTTATTTTAATTATTTAAAAAAAAAATGAATTATGTTAAAAATGTCGCTTCCAAACAACAACCTTGCTAAGGGAGTTATACATAATCCCTATTATGGCTAAGTAGTGTTGACATTTGCTCTTTATGCACACAGTAGTTGTAACCAAAACATGTCAATGTTGAAAAATGGTGTTTCATTGGTAAACATTTGAGTATATTCCAACTCCTCCTAAATGTTATGACTCCGTTGTGTCTTTACACGTGAGATTAAACGATGCATGTTAGATTAATGTGTAGTCAACTAATCAAAAGTAACGTTTGGTCATATTCCAAACCAAAAAGTGAATACAATAATATAATGTACATTTGTAAACTAAGGTTATTCAACATATCCTTTAAACACATAATTTACGTGTTTTCATAAAGGCACACCAAGCTACTAAAATTTAACTTCCTAAGGAAGAAGAATGCATTTTTTTATATCAATATATAATTATTTAAATAAAAATATATTTAATAACATCACATTATAAAATATCACAAATCTATTTTTTATTAATAAATTATCAATGATAAACATTAATAATAATAATAATAGATGTGTGAGGAGCTGCTCTCGATCCTCGCTCTTGTCTGCCCCTCTGGAGTCCTCTCAGGGGGTGTCCCCTTCCCCCTCCACTAGATCCCGCAATTGTTTCCTTCTCTCCTCTAGTTTCCTCTCTTGGCCTCCCCCACAATCACCCTTATGTATCTAAGTTTATAAAACACTTGGATACCATTCTAGAAATCACCTTGCCCCCTCCATCCCCCGTAAGGAAACTCTCTTCCTTACCGAGTGAGGTTTGGTGGGGCATTTTACCAGCGTCTGGGCCTTTCCAAAAGTAATGCATAAATGGATAGAATGAAACTGGTCTCCCAAAATCAAGGGGTAAGTCTCTGCTCACTTCTGTGGGAAATGATTTTATACCTTCTAGTTTGAAACTAAGGAAGATAAATATCTAATCTTCAAGAATGGGTCATACTTCATGGATACAAGAGGTCTCTATCTAAATAGATGGACTTCAGAGTTTGATTCAGAACTTGAAAGTCCTAATGCGGTGTCATTTCTTCTCCCTCACCTCATGCTTCATTGTAGGTGAGACGACTCAATAAGAACAATAGAAAATGCAATCAACAAATATATAGATCAAAGCAAGCCAAAGGAGAATATGAATGCTTGCACAAGGATATGCATGGATGTTGACTTAGCCAAAGGTCTTCTTGAAGTAGTGAAGCTCAAGGTTGACAACTGGTTGCACATTCAACAACTAGACTACGAGCAATTTCCCTTCAAATGCAAGATATGTCACAGATATATCCATTTTGCCAATAGATGTCCAAAACAACTAGTAGTGGAAACTTAAGATCCCATAGAGGAACAATGGGAAATGGCCAAATGAAAAAACAAAAATCCCAACAAAAATGGGCCATTACACCCTAATACAATCTTTTCGGCTCCACACTTAATGCCTTCTCATTCAGCCCTCATCAAAGCCACCCTCTCGACCCACTAAGGGCCTCCATTCTTAACTCCTTAATATCTTTGAAGTCTTGGACGACTTATCTTCAAATCCATATGATCATCAAACTACAACCATTGACCAAGAAGATGTGGAAGCCCCAGAAGAATAGTTCCTTTTAATCCATCCAAGCAATGATTTCCAAATAGTTATTCTCAAACATGTAAGTCCCTCATGCCTCTTTAAATTCTAAAAATCCCTTAACGACTCAAGGGTCAGTGCATGATGACTCTATTCTCTTTTCTTTGATATGCCCCTTATCTATCTGACCTAATTAGCTCCCACTATTGCTAGAATTTTGATCAAAACCAAAGTTAAAGAAACCATAGTGCCATTAGAAGCACTAAAAATATCTAGAAGAAAATCCAATAAAGAGGTATGTGGTGAAGCAATGTAAAAAGATATGGAAATTGGCACCCAAAAACCTATGGATTCATTCCTAGGGAAAGGGAAACCACTAAAATAACCCCATACCCATGCAAGGGGATTCAAGTTCTCTTCCTCCCTCTCTCAAGGCAAATAATGATTTTGGTCTCCTGGAGCTATAGAGGCCCTAGGAACACTATAAAAGTAAGTGCAGCGGAAAGATATAGTAATACCAGAAAAACCCACAACTCTGTTAATCCAGGATACCAATCATGTGAAGAAGAAATGACATCTATACTCGAGAAAATTGGCAAATATTTTTAAAGGGATAACAATCAATGCAAGATGCGCTTCAAAAGGTAAATACACAATATGGAATCACGCAATTTTAGATATCCAAAATACTCATCGAGAGCAAAATTAGATTAAGACATATTTCCAAAATAAAAAAAAAAATGGGAAAGCCTTCTCAGTTTATCACAAGTATGCCCCAATACATTATAGAGACAAAGAGTAATGTTGGAACTCCTTAACACTCAAGCTAGACTTAGAAGGTGGGCATTTTTCCATATTTGCAGGTAATCTCAATCTAGCAATGAATAGTGAAGAAAAAAGAGGAGGACTCTACCTCCCTGACCCAAGTAGAGAAAAATTAGAATATATAATGGTTGAACACAGTCTTAGGGACATCAAACCAAGGAATGACAACCTTACTTGGAGCAATAAACAAATCAGACCTGGAAACATCAAAGAATGGTTGGAGCGGTTCATAGTTCACATGGATCTCATAGATGGATCTGTTACGACAACTTGAAAGATATTATCAACAACAATATCATACCATAAACTTGTAAGCATAACTTTTGAGGAAAGAGAAAAAAAATTTCTCTCTCCCTTTCTGCTATAACCCCCTCTAGTCCAAAACAAGGAAGTGGTGTCGCTGGTTGAACAAGCTTTGCACACAAGAATAAGTGGCCCACCTAGCTTTATTTTGGAATTGAAGCTCAAGCTTATCAAGGATTCTCTCAAGACCTGGACAAAAAACAACTATATAGAGGCTCTTTAGGAAAAGTGTGCTCTCTGACGAGAGTTGGAAGAAGTGCAATTAAGATTGGAGAATGAAATAGTGACAAAAGAACCCCAAGCGCAAAAAAAGGAGCTTTACTGGAAAATCTACCAAATAAACAAAAGAGATGAGGAAGATTGGAGAATGAAATCAAGAAGTCTCTAGATTCAGGCAAGAGACAAAAACACGACCATTTTTCAAAACCAAACAAAGGATCTAGGAAACAAAATTAATGTCAATTCTATCTATAAAGAAGGGAGCATATTAATTGAAGGGGTATAGGATGTTTAAAATGAATCCTATCAACATTTCAACAACCTCCTAATAGTTGACCCTGAGCCAACTAATTATGAGGAAATGTTGAGCCCAATCCAAAAAATAGTAATGATAAAGCAAAGCGTTATTTGAACAATCCAGTAGCTAAAGAAGAAATGCGAAGAGAAATTTGGGGCATGCACTTTGACAAAGTGCCAAGGCCTGATGACTTCTCCATTTCCTTCTATAGGTCCTATTGGGGGCTCATAAAAAAAGGCCTCCTAAAAATGATCCATTAGGCACAAAAGAAATTCAAAATAATAGCAGTACCAACTCAACATTTCTAGCCTTAATCCCCAAATAAACCAGACCATTCTCCTTCAACTTCTTCCAACCAATCTCTTTATGCAACTCCTCTTACAAAATCTTGACCAAAATCTTAGCAAACTGTCTAAAGACCCTTCTCCCTTCCTTGATATCTAAAAACAAGGGTGACTTTATTCAACAAAGGTAGATAGTGGACAGCATCCTTCTAGTCAAGGGAGTAATCCATTCAAGTCTCTCTAGAGAAGAACAATGTTTTGTTCTTAAGCTAGATATGGTAAATGTCTTTGACAAGGTAAGACATTCTTTTATTTTTGTTGTTTTAAAAATATTTGACTTTGATAACGAGTTTATAGATTTGATCAAAGCCTATATTAGTAAACCATGGGTTGCAACATTAGTAAATGGAATACCAAGACATTTAGTCCAATTCACAAAGGGGATAAGGCAAGGGTTCCCTCTCTCACCCTTCCTATAGGTTCTAATGGAAGATACCCTTAGTATAAAGCATGAGAAAGAAATACAAAGAGGTTTGATCACTAGTATTCATTTTAGCAGAGGAATAAAAGGATTAAATCACTTACAATTTGTAGTTGACACTCTTTTGATTGGAGGAGCTTCAACAACAGTGGCGAGAAGAATCAAGACAAAACTTGTTCTCTTCCTTGAAGCAAAAGGAGGTTTACTTAATAAAATCAAAATCACTATATATGGATGGAATACATCCCCCGTAATTCTAAGATGAATCTCCCAAATTTTTGAAATCCCTTACAAATCAGACTCGACTCATTTCAAGTACTTGGGAATGCCAATATTCAAGTAAGCTTCAAAGGTTAATGTATGGGTAGAGATAATGGACAAGATAAGGAAGAAATTGCAACATTAGGTAGAGATTATGGATAATGGCTAAATCTTGCAAAACACACCATCCTAATAAAATCAATATTATCAGCTCTTCCCATATACTAATATGTGATCCTCCAAGCATCAGCTATAATTCTAAAACAAATTGAAATCCTCCTAAGGAAAAATTTATGGCAGCGAGGAAAGTTAAAAACTAGAAAATTCCACCTTAGCTGGAAAAAGGTTGTAGCTCCTTATGAAAGAGGGGGGCTTGGAATCAAGTAGCTTAATCTTATGAACATAGCCTTGGGAGCGAAGATCCTTTGGAGACTCATCAGAGAAGTACCAGCTTGGTGGAAAGAGGTACTTGAAAGAATATATTTTTCCACTTTCAGGAAACATCTTCTGAAATTTTTTATCCCTCTTCTAACTTGCTCATCGTTTCAAAAACTTTGTAAGAAGGATCTCCCTCTTATAAAATCTCAGACATCTAGAATTCTGGGGGATGGAATAGAGATAGACTTATGGGAGGAAAGTACCCTAGGCAAGCCAACCTTATCCACCTTGCTTGCTCTTTAGACTCTAAGAAAACAATATGCAATGAGAAGTATCTCCCATTTGGTACAAGTCTCTCTTTGGGAGTATGATGGATCAATTTGGAAGGCTTGGAAACCCCTGCCTATACCAGTTGGCATCTATCACCTCTGGAGATTACTTATAGAAAATTTAAAAGGTGTCTCCCCAACTTTAAACACTCAGAAGAATGGTTTCAAATGGGATTTATCAGGAAAAGATTACACTGTCAAAAGTGAATACACGACGCTTCAAGAGGAGTAAGTCCAATAACCAGTCATGGCATATTGGAAAATCATATGGAAGTCTGAAATCCTGCCCAAGATCAAATTATTCACTTGGAATCTTCTTATGGGGAAGATATTTAAAACAAAAAACACAAGGAATTGCAATATCCAGGGAGCTTGAAGATGCCCCCTCTGTATGAGTTTAGAAAAGTTAAATACAACATATATTTATCTTATTTCCATTCACTCAAGCATATTGGAAATCCTTAATCACTCCCTATCGGCCCATCTCAATTTTAACATGACTCTTCCCGAATTGTTTTCTCAATGGAACACAAGCTACCCTTTTCCTTTCAAAATTAAAACTCCAATTAGACAATTTTGGCTCAATCTCCCAACATCTCTTTGTTAGTAAACTTGGCTAGAAAGGAAAAAGAACACATTCAAATAAAAAAGCCATAGAAAAGGCAAACTATGGCCAAATTTTGGGGGCTAACCACCAAAGTTATTTTATCAAAAGGAAATAACAAGGTGGATTGCCCAAAATTGTAGGAAGTAGAGTTACAATGGTTCCATTTTTTCCTCTCAAAAATTGGTCAAGATATCCACAACCTTCCAAAAAATCCACCTTCTTTGCAGAAATAGAAAAGAAGGATGAAAAAATAAGATCTTCTAGATTGGATAAAAGAACAAAACAAACTCTACCTTTTTTTTTTTTTTATCGAGCTTCCAAACACAACGCAGGGAAGGCTGGAACAGGGGGGTCATCATCACTTCCAGAGGAGAAGAAGGAACTACCTTTCAATGGGGCTTGGGAAAATAATCCAATAATCGAGTTGAGGGTTACTCCCTTCTTTTGGGTGTAACAATCCTTCGTGAGCAGTAGATAAATTGCCCCATAATTCTAAGTGATCCAGCCTTGCTCATAAGCCAACTAGTGAGAGGTTCAAGGTCCAGTAATGCAAACATAACACAAATCTTAACTTATATTTGATCCCACCAGACACACTTGAAAGGGGTCTCTTTCTACCATATCTTAAGAGGATATAACAAAGAAATAGATTGTTAAGCCAACAAATCCCTTAAAATACCTCAAGGTGAAGTGATGATCAACTCAGAAACTCGGAATATACCCATTCCATTAATATGAGATACAACACCAATAATCCCTTTGAACTTTTTCCATCTACAACAAGTTCCATTTTTGCAATCGCTTCTAAATTTGACAATGGAAGGAATTATTCCCATGAAACGACACATCGAAATTCAAAATAACCCTTCCCAAATTATTCCCAATATCTGGAAGGATGATCATCTAAGGCCAAATCCTCTATAAATTTATTGCCTCTGACTCTCATCATACCGAGACATGATCCAAGTTTATCCTATCCCCCCCGTCACATGCACAAGATGGCTTAGTTGAGTTACGAATTCCCCTTTGCCTGTCTATCTTCCCTCACTCATCTTTCATCCTTTTCAAGCTTATCTACATTTCATTTAATATCGAGCCCTCTACAATCTACACCTTGGCTTGTCTTACCTTTGTCCCCAAGATACCTTTTTCTCATCTACTTCTCGAAATGGATCCCTTAGAATCCTCTAACTCTCCTTGCAGGTGTTATGAAAGTCTCCATGTGGAATTGGCTCAGACCAGAGATCTACAACGATAATGGAATGTTTAGTGTGGATGGGCTTTCAACGCAAAGTTTGGATGCCTACAATGAGAGGCATCCTCAAGCAGGAAGGAACTCACCGGGGCTAACCAATTCTGCAAACATATCAAACAAACACTTAATTCTATGAAATAAATTGTCACTTCCCAACACTTTTGGATCTCCTCTCTAGAGTAGAGAATATATTTGCTTGAAAGGAAAACTTAAGAAGTGTCTGACTCAAACAACAAAGTTCAAGACCAAGCCATGGAAGAAGACAAGACCATCAACTAGGGAAAGCAGGGATGAAAAAGCAGAGAATAAGAATATGAAATACCGGTTTTTGAGGCAAATTTGTATTTAGATACGAAACACAAATATGTATTCCTTCTATTTCAACTTCTACGCTACTATACCAGTAGTGGAATAGAAATAGGCAACAATCCAATAGTAAATTGTAACACCCTCCTCCCACATCTACCCAAGCAACTAACCAGCGAGGGTAAACATGCGATGAGAGGCCACTATGACATGATTTGACCTCCTAAGTCACGTTAAGGAAGTGGAACTAATAGAAACACACCATAAAGACATTGGACATCAACATTAGGGCCATCAGAAACCAATCCAACCTTGCTTCCAATCGACCCCTAGGTCCCACTGATATTTTGGACCACTTGAACTCTGGACGCTCTCACAGGCCTACAAGCCAGCATTGAGGGACTATTTTGCACTATGCTATGCCAACATCCTCAATATTTGAGCCACTTTTTCAGGCCCAGAGCCCATTTCACTGCTCATTATTGAATGACATCTTCAGAACAATAAAATAATAGAGAAATGACAGTACCAATGATTACTTGAATAAGACCTCGACTGGAACGCTACTAGCCATGACAAGCATTTTGTCAAACATATCGTGAATATGTAATCTACAAGTGTAAATAACATATCTGAGCATAGGGTCTCACACTTAGCTGAGAATCGCTAAGATGCATTGATGCCTCAACACATCAACTGCCATTTCATCCATTAGGTCATAGACACATTGTTCATTCATTTACAAGTAAAAACATGATGAGAGCCATACATAGCTACTATCATAATAGTAGCAAAAATACCAATGAAATCATATCCATATGACCACATATAAATCAATATAATACTCATAGAAATAGAAGGAGAAGTAACCTCATATTAATGTTGCAAAATCCAAACCCCGGGATGGTACTTCCATGTTCCACATGACCGTAGAATGGCTGAGCCAAATCTCTCTTCACCATTCACCCTCCTGCTATATTCCAAGCAGGAATGTGGGATCTCATAGAACACATCAATCCAAAACCATCCAGTCAGAAGCCATCCACCTCAACCCATCAAAAAGTGATTTCACCTCATAGTTGGACATCACAAAACCATCATTAGATCGGTCTCTATCCAAGCCTTCTAGGGCTCGAGAGTGTAAATTCCAACTAAGGCTCTAAGACTAGTAACGCAACCCACAACCTTTACCGGGCTCCAGAGCGTTTATCCAACCAAGGCTCTAAGACTCGTATCTCAACCCACCAAGGGATCTAGATCATTTGTCCAACCAAGGCTACATGACTAATAACTCAACCCAAGCTGTTACAAGGCTCCAGAGTGTTTGTCTAACAAAGGCTCTAGGAACTAGTAACTCAACCTAAGCTAAGAAAACATGAGAACCAACCAAAACAGAACAATGAAATAAACCCACAATCTCCATGTCTATTTTTATAGACTTTGGGCACTGTAACCCCAAATCATATATGTCCATAAACCAAGGGCTTCTGAGTCCCTAAAAGTGTTGTTTCATGCCCTAAAGGAACAAGGCCAGCTGATTACATCATCTCCCAGAAGTTCTCCACATAAAACTGTTCAGAACTGGTCAAAATTGGACCATACAGACTGTTCAGTGCAGAGGGCGTGATGCATCTCACCTACTCAGTGCAAAAAGTGTGATGCATACTGAAAAGCCCTTCTATAGGGTGCCATGGGAGAGAGTAGACAAATGGTAGAGATAGTTTGCAAGGTGGATGATCATGGAATCTTCCAGAAACTTCTCCTATGACACTTGCCTCTCTGAATTCGCCCAGGGATGAGTAAGAGATCATCAATATCTAAGTGGAATCAAGGACTATCAGAGAGAAGACACTAATCAAAATCCCAGAAGCTGTCTCACCCCCTAGAATCATCTATATATGGATCCCTCATCCCAGAGATCCAAAGGCTGGAATCTTGTATCTTGTAAGGAAGTGTTGTTAGTTTCTTGGTTGAATATCATAGTGTTGGGTGATCTAAGCTTTTCATGAGGTGAAGAAGGGCTTTCATGCTGGGAGGATGACACTGGGTCAAATCAATGGGCTGTAATCCTCTCTTCTAATCTCTATATCAATAAAGCTATTCAAGTTTTCCTCCACATTCTTGTATGTTTGCTAATATATGTATTTGTGTGGTCAATATATATTTGGTCCTATATGGTTTATGATTGTAGATCTCTAAACTTTGAAGGTATTATGCTGGTTTCACTTTATAGGTACTCTTTGAAGCGGAGTGGTCAAGGGAGGAGCGGCAAAGATCTGTCAAAGGGGAGAAGGAACAAGTAGAGAACCAAGCGAAAAATTGAGGTTTGTATTCTTTGCTCCTCTCCTATCTACTTCTCATAAAGGGAAACGAAAGTAACTTTAATCTGTTTGTTTTTAAGATAGCTACCCATCTTAGTGGGATTAGCAGCTCTGCATAGACACTAGATTTCCCGATAACAAAATGGCGACTCCACTGGGGAGCGACTAGTTTGTTTCCTTGTCTATATTTGTTTGCTTTATAAACTTATAGACGGAGCTTGAAGTCAAGCCAACTAGCCTTCGAACTGCATTTGCTATGCAAGTGCAAAGTAGATCAATGTTGCTTTAGTCTATCTCCGGGTTTTGTTTATAAACTAAACAATTGATTTGCAAATCCTAATTGCCCTGGTGGTGGCTCAAGTAGCCTCATTAGATCAGCCCCTGTGATTTGCATTTACTGACTATCATTTGCTTGGCCTAAATCCCGGAACTAAGCTGCAAACTGTGACCTAGAACCAATTTGAAGTCTCGTCCCTAGACCATCGCACCTTCTCCTCTTGGGAATCTGGATGCATCACACCTCCCATGTGCAGTAGGTGAGATGCATCACACTTTCCCTGTGTTACAGGTGCGATGATCAGATAAGACCTCTTCTGCTTCCAGATTTTGGTTTTTTGTTCACTCTCTTCAGCTTTATTCAGAAGTTTTGCTGTCTGTGATCAGTATACCTCTATGGAAAATCCCTTCCTTTGCAGGATTCAGCCTCCATAGTACAAGGAACTGTAAATGTTTTTATGTATTGTTCGCCATTTACGGTCCTCTTTTACAAAGAAGTAGTGTAATCAAGCTGTCGTCTTTTGATTTGAAAGTGTCGGAAGTGTCGTTTTCAGTCAAAGAAAATAATTCTATTGTTCTTGATGATCAATTACACTGTTACTCTTGTATTTGATTTGAATTAGTAGTTTTTCAAGTGTCGAAAGTAGTTTTCAATTCAAAATCGCAAAGTGTCATCATTATCTTCCTTTCGTTTTTTGAAAAGAAAAATCGTTAGTACTGTCACTTGAAACGATTCAAATTTATACTTAGCATTCTTTTTGTCATTCACACATTAAGAAAGCAAAAACAAATACATGCACGTGCATTTACATTTAGGTTGCTTATTGATTTTGATTTAGGACAGTGCATCTAGTGTGTGCTCTCTGCTCTTTGTTGAAAGAATTCTGCTTCTCTTTCCTTAGTAGCTAGGATTTTCATTGCAAAAAGAAGATTAAACGATTGTTTATCATCTTAGATTGTATTTTAGGAATTATATATATACATCACGCAGTGAACCTGAAAGGTAAACTTCTTAAGAAAGATCAACTGTAAAATAAATTCAATGAAAATAAAAATGCTTTGGAACCTAACGCACAACATTTAGAAGTCTAGGCTAGAGACGTATTCTGGCATTGTAAAGCCTTGTAACTATCGCTTTCATCGTAGGTTGGGTGATTCCTCCTCTTTGAGACGACAAGTGCCAGTACGGACTTGTGCTCCCACGTACCATCGAGTATATATTGGGAGACCACAATAGGCTATATCCTTTATCCTTAGGAAGCTGTGTCTGCCGCCCTATCGATCGCAATGCATTGAACACAGCATTCGAGAAGATTGACTGTTGTACTGTAAAAAGTATTCTGCAGTTTTGCAATTGTTCTGGTAATCCCTTTGTCTAGATTTCTAGAGTATTCTCTTCATTCCTTTTCAGACTCCTTAAAGGAAAAGGTCCATCTGAGCACTTGTCACTTCAGGCTCATTAAAATCGAAGGCGACTAGAGTCATCTTTAGCTTTTTCTCGACTCTTAAAAATTGAAAAAGAAAGTTGTGTCAAAGCATCTAAAATTTATTTTAAAATAATGTCACTATTCCCTCGTTGCTCTTAAGTTGAGAAAAATGGAGTCCACCAACCAAGGATTTCCCCTTGGGGGAAATCCTAGTCCTTTCTCCTCTTGTGGAGATGTTGGTGCACCTCATATGGCCACATTGTCCCTCCCAGGACTGACAATCGGCTTGCCAATATGGCTCTTCTCGACCTCTGTCGATGATACTAGAGTTATCCCCAACATTCTGCTTCGCTTGTTTCTCCCTCCCCTCCTTACTCTTCGCTTGGTAAAGCTGGTGAAGCTAAAGACCAAGTAACGGAGAAGAAGAAGAAAGAGAAGAAGAAAGAAGAGAAGAAGAAGGAGCCAAAGGAAAAAAGGGGCAACCATGCATCGTCTAGCGAAAATCCACACACTGCACCATCCAAGCCTAAATCTCCATGTGCCATTTACAAAGGAGACCACTATCAACGAGATTATCCTTGCATCCCTCGGATCTTAAGGGACTGGTCTCCTCGTTTGTACAATCCGGTGTCATTAACCTCTGACATTCATGTTGAAAACACACCGACAAATAGTGAAAATGAAGTCTCTGGACAGAAATGAAAATGTAAATTCCCTTGTAGACTGTGCAAAGGAAATCATGCCGTCCACCGTTGTCCCTTCTTGGATGAAGCTAAAAGAGTTTTGGATAACCGTCCTGCTTCATTGCTACGGCTTCCTCCTGGGTACAAGAAACTCTTGCCGAGTCCATCACTAGTTGAAAATCTGACTGACACGCCCTTGTGGTCGGTCGAAGCATCTGCCATTGAAGATAAATGCTCTGAGTCCACACCAGACGAAAGTCAAAAGGTTGAGGCGGCAGTCGACCTGGTCTTGTCTCCAATAGTTTAGTCTTCAGATGATACAGTCACCGAAGAGAATGAGAATGACACCGTTCAAATTCTTTTCGTAAAAATAGACTCCGATGAACATGGGGGCAATCTACCCGTTCCTTTACCGTAGGAAGGAAGTTCGTTAGAGTCATATTCGGCCGTCTATTCGGTCCCACCTCCAAGCAACCTAGTCGTTTCCTTCGATTGGAATCTACTAGGCAGACCCCGTCTACCGTCTAATGTACCATTCAGAATCATTGTACAAGATTACATAATGGTCATGGTCAGTACTATCATAGATGAAGGGGCTTCTATGAGTATCCTTTCCTCAATTGCTTGGAAAGCGCTTGGTTCGCCATCGCTTCTGCCTGAGATGGGAAATCTGACAGGCTTTGACAAAGGAATCAGTCGACCGTTAAGGATCCTTCCGAATTTACCTATAACTTTGAGAGGGAAAACCGTATATCTGAATGTAATGGTAGTCCAAGGACCTTTAGATTACAATCTACTCCTTGGGCATGACTGTATTTATTGCATGGGAGCCATTGTCTCCTCACTCTTTCGAGTAATGTGTTTTCCGCATGAAGGCAGAGTGGTCCAGTTCGTAGACCAGCTTTCGTTCCCTGACTCACACATAGCTAATAGTCAAATGCCATCCCTAAATGGTCTTTTCATGCAAGGAATGTCTCATCAATCTCCAGTCCGTCCACTTGAAGAAAGCGAGTAATTCGGGGGTCTTGACTGAAACCCAGGGGGCATGCACCCTGGTCTGCTTCGGCAGGAAAACTTTGGCTATAGGGTAGGTTTCCGCGAAGGATATATGACTAGTCTGACACACCCGTCCATTTAGGAAGATGGGATTAGACTGGAATAAGATACCTCCGTTAGAAGGTAGGCCTTTCCCGATAGAACAAATGTGTTGTCTGCAAATTGAAGGGTAACCTGGAAAAGCTAGGCCTTTCCTGACAAAACAAATGTTTTGTCTACAAATTGAAGGGTAACCTCGAAACTCTACTTCACTATACCTAGGGGCATGCAAACCTTTTGCATGCAAGTGAAGAGTGACCATTTATTTTCTTATTTTGTAGATCCTCAAACCCTTTAAACTCGCAGGATTGGTCGTTCCTCACTTCCATAATGAAAGGATACGGAGCATAGTTTCGAATGGTGAAAACTCCTTAAAAATTGAACCTATCGATGAGATATCATTATTATACGACTGGCATGAGCAATTTTTATGCGAAGTTCAAGCTCATTAAAAATTAAACCTAAGCGATGAGCAAATGTTCCCCCAGAGTTTAAGCTCAATAAAAAATGAACCAACCTTCGGTAAATAACCATTGCGAATGCATTATTATCAGCTTCTGAGCCCTGGTCGTGTTCTTGCCATCACCTCCACTTTGTTTAGCTGATCATACACCTCCATTTGATTATTTACCCTTTTGAGAAATAGCTGCGAAGAGTGATTCTGTTAGCCATCCTTGTGACACTGCCGTGATTGGAAAATTCCAAACCTTACCTGGAATTAGTAGCTACCCAAAAATATCACTCTTTCCTAAAAGACGAGTCTCCTTTAAGCTCATTTCACTTGACTCGTAAAATATGAAAATATTGCCGAGCAGTTGGCCTCTCTAGCTCGTTAAAGCTACCGGGAGTGCTAACCCTCCTCTAGATTTTAATCTTTTTGGACCTGAGGGATTATTACACAAAAGGATCAAGCGCTTGTCTTGTTCGGCTCATTAAAAATATCAAAAATTCATCCCTTTCGTATTATTTTATACTTTTTTCGGACTTAAGGGATTAAATGACGAAAAAGGATTACTAGAGTTCCTTTCCATCCCTTTTAAGACTCTCTAAAATTGAAAAAGGATCGAGTTGTCTTTGTTGTTAAACTCGTTAAAACCAATAGCGACAAACTTGTCCATAGAGACAAGAACGAGTTTCACTGTCGCTAGGCTCGTTAAAATATAATGACGGGTTTGCTCGAAGGCAAAACAAGCATATGTTATCCTCCTCAAGCTTGATAAAAATAAAGAGGTACTGGTTAGCAATGACTGGGGAAAAATTGGGAAGAAAAATTGAAGAAACTTTATTGGTAGCGAGTCGCTCTTGAACGTGACACTTTCACTCCATCACCATGATTGAGTCGGGTTGGGTTATTCCGTTCACCGGTCACACTACCATTGGTCCATCATACCATCCATATTTGGGGTTACTGCTACCAATCCATTTCAGTATCGCTGATATGTTCAAGAGAAGTCGACCAGAGAATTCACCAACCCAGCTTGTGTCTCACCCACTGCAATACCTTCACGCTTCATTCTTTCATGACCACCACCCTGAACCCTGTATCATCAGATCGTTTTCATCTCCACAAAATCATTTTCTCCGTTCCATGTCGTAGATGTGGGATTCATCAAGACCCTCCTACGACGGGTTACTTCTTGTCGACGACAACTCATTATCCAAGAAGTCAACCTAGGAACAACCCTTTCAGTACTTTGAAGCTTGCATGCCTCACTGGCAAGTTTCTCACTTCCGGCGACAGGTTTACATCAATGGCCTTCGATCGAAAGATTTTGCATGGTGTTCGACGCCAAGTCCCTTTTTCACACCATGCAAATTGTACTGTAGTACCTTGAGGGTCATCATCATTATCAGTGATTCCTCTCGCGCCTGTTAACAACTTACATCATTGGCTAGTAATAAGGCGATGTCTTTCCATGTTCGACTCCAGAACATTTTTCACGTGGATCGAATTGTACTTCGGGCGAAGATTTGACAAGTTTGAAGACCCCAGATCTAGTTTCATCCATCCGAGCTCCGATATATTCAGGAAAATAAAGACATCAAATGTACATCATTGCTGCATAGATGATCATACGAATCAAAGGATGATGGCTCTATCAGAATCATCAGTCTGCCACACAGACGATTGTCTGTCCTATGTAAATGAAAATGAATTTATAAAGCTGAGCTTGGGAATGCCCGCCTCAGCTAGATCATGAAAATATTATGAAGATAATGTATTGTATTGTATCTTATTACAGGTCGCCTTCCAGTTCAAGAAACATCGGATCCTCATGATAAAGCATTTCACCTGACATCAAAAGATTTTCGACCTCATGCTTTAGGGAGAAATTGTTATAGACATATTTGGGCACTACAACCCCAAATCATATATGTCCATAAACCAAGGGATTATGAGTCCCTAAAAGTGTTGTTTCATGCCGTAAAGGAACAAGGTCAGCTGATCACATCATCTCCCAGAAGTTCTCCACATAAAATTGCTCAGAAATGGTCAAAACTGGACCATACAGATTGCTCAGTGCAGAGGGTGCGATGCATCTCACCTGCTCAGTGTAAAAAGTGCGATGCATACTGAAAAGCCCTTCTATAGGGTGCGATGGGTGAGAGTAGACAAATGGCAGAGACAGTTTGCAAGGTGGATGATCATGGAATCTTCCAGAAACTTCTCCTGTGACAC
>APFE030044048.1:16137-46515 GCA_000404065.3 Pinus taeda | reverse complement strand
TTGGCTGTGACCTTAAAAATGGATATTATTATTATTATTATTATTAATAATATATGCATTTGTGTGGTCAATATATATCTGGTCCTATATTGTTTATGATTGTAGATCTTTGCACTTTGAAGGTATTATGCTGCCTTTACTTTACAGGTACTCTTTGAAGCGGAGCGGTCAAGGGAGGAGTGCAAAGATCTGTTAAAGGGGAGAAGGAACAAGCAGAGAACCAAGCGAAAAATCAAGGTTGGTATTCTTTGCTCCTCTCCTATCTACTTCTCGTAAAGGGAAAGGAAATTAACTTTAATATGTTTGTTTCTAAGATAGCTACTCGTCTTAGTGGGACTAGCAGCTCTGCATAGACACTAGATTTCCTAATAACAGCTATCCAAGAAATGGCAAGGCTAGGCAATCCACTGTCAATCCCATCCATCCTCCATGCCAATGAAAGATCAAAACCAACAGACCACATGCATATGCCATGCATCCCAAAATTAGTGAGGAAAAATACATGCAACTCGATACCTGCAAGCAAATCCCATTGTAGTTGTTGATCTCGACGACCTCTGGCATTTTTTTTCTCTTCCTTTGCCTTCTTGCTTCAAAATTCCAAGTATGCCACAACTTCCAAGAGTTCTCCAAGAAAACTTTAAGTATCCAAGAGTATGAGAGAGAGAGAGAATAATGATAGAGCTCCAACACTGACCTGACAAAAGGTTACCAACTGATCGTCAGAAGCCTTTTTATGAATGAGGTCTCTATTTTCTTCATTTTCCATTATTTTCCTTCATTTTTCTCCTCACATGCAACCTGTGAACTTTCACCTCCCTTTTCTCCTAATTTCCATTATTTTCATAAATAAATGTGGCAAAAACGCCATTTTTCCTTTCCAAAGCCTTATGTATTTCCTTTTCCAATTTCCTTAGGCATTAATCGACCACAAGTTATCCCCATCACTATGCTTTTGCCCAACATTCAGCTTGGAATAAATGTCCCATCAACTGTGGTTATTATTTTTCCTTTATAAACTTTTATTACGTGGAATTTCACCATGGCTATTACAAAATCCTCCCCCTTGGGGGAACACCATTCTGAGTGTTCAACAAAACCTGTAACCACAAACTACTGTAAGCAAAATATACTACCAATGGAGCTTTATAACTTAGCTCGTTGCGGTATTTACAATTATCATCTTGCTGAGAAGCAAACCAACATGAAAACATAACAACATAACATTATAATGACATGACACCGATATCGCTTATTGGAGCTTTATAACATAGCTCATGGAGGTATTTACATCCATATAAATACGTACATATACCAAAATCACCAAAACATGTACCAAAACATATTCCAAGACATATACCAAAACGCCGTACCAAAATTGCTTTGCCTCAACCAACAAAGAAAGAAGGATACATAGCCCACATCTCATCTACCATCTCCCACGTAGCTTCATCGAGCCCAAAGTGCTTCGATTGCACCTTAAGCTGCTTGATTGCTTAGTTCTAGAGCATGCGTACATTTTTCTGCAATATACAATGAGGCTCCAACTAGAATTCTCCATCTGGTTCCACCTACAATACATACCAATCGATCACATTATCAACATCTTTAACATACTTCTTAAGCAATGACATATGGAAAACACCATGGAATTTCATTGTCGGAGGCAGTGCAAGTCGATAGGCTACTGGTCCAATCCTCTCGATGATATTGAAGGGTCTACAAAACTACGATGGTAGCTTCACACATGATCCAATCCATAAGGAGTTCTTCTTTGGTTTAATGTGCAAGTACACCTATTCCCCAACTTGGAGCTCCTTGAACAACATGTTCTGATCTGTATATCTCTTCTGCGTGTCTTGTGATGCCTTTAGATTTTTCTTGATCACCTCCATTTCTTGTTTCATGTCTACCAACATGTCTGGTCCAATCAACACCCTGTTAACTGGATCACTCCAAGTGATAGGAGTATTGCAACTCTGCCCATACAATGCCGCAAACAGACTAGTCTTCAAATATTCTTGATACCCATTGTTGTAAGCAAATGATACCAGTGGAAGGTACTCTTCCCACTTTTGTTGTTGATGCATCACATACATCCTAAACATGTCCTCCAATATCCTATTAACCCTCTCTATCTGTCCATTTGTCTGTGGATGATAAGTTATATAGAAGGCCAATTATGTGCCCAAACCTACAAATAAATCCTTCCAAAAATTGGTAGTGAACTTTGCATCCCTACCTGACACAATCATCTTTGGAACACTATGAAATCTGACCACATGTCTGATGAATACATGTGCCACATTGCTAGCTGAGAATGTAGACTTCACTGGAATGAAGTGTGCAACATTTGTCAACCTGTCCACAATAACCATGATGGAATCATGTTGTCTCACTATCCTCAACAAACCTATGATTAAGTTGATGGAAATCACCTCCCATTTCCATTTCAAAATCGAAATCAACTATAGCGGTCCACCTGGATGTTTACACTTTGCCTTCACATGCTGACAATCAAAACACCTAGCCACAAACTTTGCTACATCCTTCTTTAGGTTCGACCAATAATAAAATATCTTCACTGCTGTCAGTGTCTTCTGCTATCCTGTGTGACCCGAATATGATTTCACATGAAACTCCCTCAAGATCACCTTCTTGAGCTCACTACTGTCTGGCACATATATCCTATCTCTGAAACTAACCAATCCATCTATTGTAATGCAATAGTCCACATCTGTGCACCTACACCTGTACCATTACCTGTACTTGTACATGTACCTATACTATCACCTGTACCTATACTACCACCTGTACCTGTACTTGTACCAATACTTTGCTGCAACCTGTGGATAGTCTTCATATCTCTGACATCGTGCTGACCTACTTGCAAAATCCTGTCATGTAAGTCTGTCCCATAGGAGCTCATACTGATAAGTGATTTACATGTATCCACCTACTAAGAGAATTTTTCACTCTGTTATCTTTGCCTTTGATGTACCTAATCTCAAAATCAAACTCATTAATCGTAGCCAACCATCGAGCCTGCCTACCATTCAGATTCGGATGGTCAAATAGATACTGCAAACCACTATGATCACTCATCAATGTGAACCTCTTGCCCAAAAGACAATGTATCCACATATTTAACGCATGTATAATCACTGCCAGCTCAAGATTATGCGTGGAGTAGTTCTGCACGTGCTCATTCAATTTTCGTGACTCATAACATACCACTTGTCCATCCTACATAAGGACTCCACCAAGTCCCTTCTTGCAAGCATTTGTGCATACTACAAACTATTTGTCTAGATCTGCAATCTTTGATGCTAGTGAATATTTCAACAACTGCTTAAGCTGCTCAAAACTAGCCTCACACTCCTCTATCTGTTCGAACTTCTTACCTTTGCTGTGTAATGATGCGATAGGATAAGCAATCTATGAGAAGTTCCTGACGAACCTCCTATAATATCTTGTCAACCCAATGAGAGATTTGACCTCATCTACATTCTTAGGAGCTACCCACTCCATGATGGCCCTTATCTTTTCTAGATCTATTACAATTCCCTCCTTGAAGACAACATGCCCTAAGTAATGTACTTCAGTTTGAAATAAACTACACTTATTGAGCTTAGCATAAAACTAACACTCTCTCAACAACCTCAATATTGTTGCTAAATGCTCGGCATGCTCTTCCTCATTTTTTTAGAATATACTATTATGTCATCAATGAACACAATAACACACTTATCCAAATACAAACACAACACACTATTCATCAAGCACATAAATGTAGCTGGAGCATTAGTCAAACCAAATGGAACTACAACAAAATCATAATGCCCATACTTGATCTAGGAAGTTGTATTGTAAATGTCCTCCTCTTTGATGCATACCTGGTGACATTTGGATCTCGGATCAATATTCGAGAACACTAATGCTCCCTTCAGCTGATCAAACAAGTCATCAATCCTCAATAACAAATACTTGTTATTGATGGTTACCTTATTCAACTACCTATAGTTAATGCATAATATGAGAGTACCATATTTCTTCTTCACAAACAATGCCAGTGCACCGCATGGTGATACACTTGGCCTAATATATCCCTTGTTCAAAATTTCCTTAAACTGTAGCTTCAACTCTACCAACTCAAGTGTGCTACTCCTCTAAGTTGCTTTTGATGCCGAAGCTGCCCCTAGCACCAACTCAACAGAAAATTCTACCTTCCTGTGAGGTGGCAACTCTGTAATGTCCTCAGGAAATACATCCTGAAACTGTTGTACAACTAGGTACCTGATCAAAACATCTACATCCTCAACTTCCTTACCCTTGTCATTAGAAATGTTTACTGCAAATAACACACACCCTTTTCTGTGACTGGGCTTTGCTTGCATAACTGTCACCATCCTAACTGATGTGGATTTCTTCTTACCCTGTAAGACTCTTGGTTCCCAATTGTCATCCAAGCAGTCAATAGCTTTGTCATAACAATCCACCTTGGTTCTATGAAGGTACAACCAATCCATGCCCAACAACATACTGTGTGATCCCAATGGTAGTACATTCAAATGTGATGTTGTCGTCATACCATTCAAATCATTACAAGCTCTTACCCTATGATCAACTTGCTTCTTTGTACCTATAACCAACTACACTAACCAAGATTCTGCATGCAATTCCTTACTCAAACCACACCTATCCACCAAGTCAGGACTAACATAATGATAATTAAATCCAGGGTCAATCAAAATAGAAATAACTTGATCAAAAAGCTTATCGTTCATCTCAATGATAGATGCCTGATGGTTTGATTGTTTGTTATCCAATGTTGCATAAATAAAAGGAACACCCTAACCAACATCCCCAATAGTTTGTGTGTCCTATGCACTATATATTTGAGGTCTACCACCCTGATACTATGGATAATATCTCCCGCAATGATCTCCTCCACAAATCTAACATCACACAGGATCCTTATTCTACTCCTCATATCGATGTTCCTATCCTCTATCTGATGCATTGAACCTCTTAGATGATGCAACATTCTCTTTATTACCTGAATCATGTGGTCTTACTCGCTTCTTGTCCCATTTTCCTTTGTTCTTTGCATTACCTTTCTAGTCTGGCTTAGTTTTAGACTTGCGCTTCGATTGTTCGTAGAAATGATTTAGCTTTCGGATGGCCTCCTCCAATGATATAGGCTCATCGAACTCAATCCTATCTTTGAATGTCATTGGTAACCCACTAGTGAACCTCTGAATCTTGGCCTTCTGCTCCTTGAGGTAAGGCACATACCTTAGTAACTCTAAGAACTTGCTAGTGTACTCATCATCTATCATAGATCCCATCCTAAGCTCATAGAATTCCTTCCATGTCATCAAAGTATCTCTCTGATAAGTACTTCCTTTTGAATAGTCGCTTAAATTCACTCAAAGTCAAGTCTTCCTCATGTATACCTCTAACATTCTTCACATTTTCCCACAAAATGTCTGCTTTACCTTTGAGACTAAATGTTGCTACTCTGGCTTTCATGTTCTCTGAATAATCATGCAACCTGAAGAATTTCTTCATACCAATCAACCATTCCTATGTATCTTGCGATTTCTTCATCTCTCCATCATATTTTAGTGGCTTTTCTTTCTTAAAATCATCTGGAAAGTATCACTTATCAATCCTCATGTACAGATGATAACTATATCGATCATCATGTCTGTCAGAACCACAATTAGAATGGTACCTATGTCTTTCCCTTCTCCTATCCAAAGTGTCCAACAATCTACCATCTCTAAAAATGTCATCGATATCTGACTAGTGACCACCATGTGACCTACTACCATATGCCCCATTAGTTTTATCCTCCTTCTTATGGTTGATCCTAAGTAGTCCATGTCACTGCAAATCTGACAAACTCTGAAGTATCATTGCATTTACCTCTGCTAGCTTCTCCTGTGCCTGTATGATTATGTCACTATATGCCTTACAACTCCTTATTTCTTCCTTTAAGCTTCTTAGCGTATTTATCAAATCGGAAGAGTTCTCAACACCATACTGCTCATCTGATTCATAGGGAGAGTCTTTGTATTCTACCATCTTGCTAGCCATTTGATATTATTCTTGAAAGGTATATCATGTCAACTAAACCAAATCACAATAAACCAACATACCTTAGTATAACTTGGGGAGGATACCTTGTCTACAAGATCAACAAATCATCGTGATAAATGTATAACATAATCATGACAACATATAGGAACATAACATATAAGCATATAACCATGCAACCATTGTTATAGCTAGGTCCCAGTCATCAATGCATGACCTTAACAACAACACACACCACGAACTCATGTGTTGAAACAATCATTACATCACTCCACACTTGGCCACATGCAAACATGAATATGCGTAAGAAATGTGAAGCCATCCACACATATGCATAAACACATATGATCAAGCATAAACGAACAATACCTGTAACCAAACCTACAAGAACAATACATGCAACCAAGCATATAAGAATGTAACCAAACATACAAGAATGTAACCAAACATACAAAATGATACTTGTAAGTGACATATAACGACATGTAACCAGTCATAAACTCATGATGATGCATCCCATAATAGCAAAATCAACTTCCACATGGTGACATCACTACAACCATGATCAACATTATACAAATGAAACAAGCACATGGAATGCAAGTGTAAGAGACACACATGTAACTGACATGCGCCCATGAGCAACACACAACCCATCGAGTCCGAGGGGTGAACCATGCTTTGATACCACATTGTAACACCCTCTTCCCACATCTATCCAAGCAACCAGCCAGCTGGGGTAAACATGTGACAAGAGGCCACTATGTTTGACCTCCTAAGTCACATTAAGGAAGTGGAACCAATGAGAACACACCATACAGACATTCAACATCAACATTAGGGCCCTCAGAAACCAATCTAACCTTGCTTCCAATCAACCCCTGGGTCCCATTGATATTTTGGACCACTTAACCTCTAGATGCTCTCATGCTATGGGCATGCTATCGTCCAGGGACCTCTGGATGCTCTCACAGGCCTGCAAGCCAGCATCCACGGATGATTTTTCATAGTGTTGTGCTAGAGTCACTGAGATTTGAGCCACTTTTTTAGGCCTAGAGCCCAGGTCACTGACCATGATTGAATGACATATTCAAAACAATAAAATAACAGATAAATGGCAATACCAATGGAATTACTTGAATAAGACCTTGACTAGACCCCTACTATCCATGACAGGCATTTCGTTAAACATATCGCGAATATGTAATCAACAAGTGTAAATAATAGATTTGGGCATAGGGGTCTCACACTTAGCTGAGAATCGCTAAGAAGCATTGATGCCTCAACACATCAATTACCATTTCATCCATTAGGTCATAGATACATTGTTCATTCATTTACAAGTAAAAACATGATGAGAGCCATACATAGATACTGTCATAAAACACATACATAACCAACATAATAGCAATATAAATACTAATGGAATCACAACCATATGATCCACATAGAAACCAATATAATACTCATAGAAAGACAAGGAGAAGTAACTCCATATTGATGATGCAAAATCCAAACTCAGGATGGGACTTCCACGTTCTACCCTCCCGTAGAATGGTTGAGCCAAATCTCTCTTTATCCATTCACCCCCATGCCATATTCCAAGCATGAATTTGGGATCTCATAGAACACATCAATCCAAAACCATCCATGGATTCCAAAGGCCATTCACCTCAACCCATCAAATAGTGATTCCACCTCATGGTTGGACATCACAAAATCATCATCAGATCGATCTTTATCCAAGCCTTCCAAGGCTCCAGAGCGTTTGTTCCGACCAAGGCTCTAGGACTAGTAACTAATCCCACAGCTTTTACCGAGCTCTAGAGTGTTTATCCAACTAAGGCTCCAGGACTAGTAACTCAACCCACCAAGGGATCTAGAGCATTTGTCCAACCAAGGCTACGTAACTAGTAACTCAACCCAAGCTATTACAGGGCTCTAGAGCGTTTGTCCAACCAAGGCTCCAGGAACTAGTAACTCAACCCATTCTAAGAAAACATGAGAACCAACCAAAATAAAACAATGAAATGAACTCACAATCTCCATGGCTATCCAGGAAATGGAAAGGCTAGAAATCTCGACCATCCTCCATGCCAATGACAGATCACAACCAACAAACCACATGCATATGCCATGCATGCCAAAACTAGGGAGGAAAACACACATGCAACTCGGTACCTGCAAGTAAATCCTGCTATAGCTGCGGATCCCGATGTATTCTAGCGCTTTCCTGTGCTTCCTTTTCCTTCTTGCTCCAAAACTCCAAGTATGCCACACCCTCCAAGAGTGCTCCAAGGAAACTCTAAGTATCCAAGAGTATGAGAGAGAGAGAGAGAATAATGAGAGAGCTCCAACACTGTACTAACAAAAGGTTACCAACTAGTCCTCATAAGCCTTTTTATGAATGAGGCCTCTATTTTCTTCATTTTCCTCCTCACATGAAACACGTGACCTTTCACCTCCCTTTTCTCCTAGTTTCCATTATTTTCATAAATAAATGTGCCAAAAATGCCATTTTGCCTTTCCAAAGCCTTAGCTATTGCCTTTTTCCAATTTCCTTAGCCATTAATCAACCACAAGTGATCCCCATCACTATGCTTTTGCCAAAAATTTAGCTTGGAATAAGTGTCCCATCAACATGGAATTTTCACCAGCGTTGTTACATAAACAACAGTCGCAAAGTGGAAACGCTCTCTTTGGATGTATTGACGAGCATAAATGACCACTCGTCAACAGTCCAGACTGAGGTTCTTCAATAACCCAATCTGTTTGGAGTAGTTGTTCCTAATGGGTTTAATGGCTCCGTTAGCAAGAGATTTCGTACTCTTTCGAAAAATAAATTGTTAAAGTTTAACTGGTGTCCTATTGCGTATATTTACAACTAGTTAGGGGGACTTAACATGTTATATACAATTATACACTGAATGGAAATCATGAGAAGAATAACTCTAATTGGTGTAAGGTGAATTATAAAAACTTAAGAAGAATGAATTATATTTGTACATAAAGAATAATTATAAAAAGCAACTAACTTGTAATGTAACATAATCAAATGAGAACGAGAAAGGACACAACTATACTCATTATTACTTTTAAGCACAACGAAATAAATCTCAACTTGCTTTAATAGATTTTACATTTAAAAATCAGAAATGAAATGTAGAGATACTATCTATAGATGCATCTTTTCCAAGGAAAATTTAATTAACTATAAGATTAATTATATTTTCTCATTAATTCAAATCAACTATTCATTTAAGACAAACTATAAACATATGTTTATAGTAAATGAAAGATGAAAAGCATATCAAGAAAACGAAACAATCTAATAACTGATATTGTTTACATTTATGTACATATGTATCAGTTTCGATTTATGAAATACATTTCATGAACCAAAAGAGCACATTATATGTAAATCAAGCTAGATTTTTGAAGATGACAATCATAGAAAAAATAACCTGATTTAAAATGTGAGAAATCATAATTAATTAAAGAGAGACGAAAAAAACATTATTAACACCAACTCACTGAAACACAATAAAATGAGTGATGCTCTCTAAATCTCAAGATATCATAAATCACAATCAAGGAAATTGTTGAAATCCCAAAAAGGTAACAATGAACAACAAAACTGAGTATTATATTAATATAATTCATTATAAAACTTACAGCATGTAATGCAAAGTTTCAATGTCACCAAAAATACTTAACTTCGTCCATCTATCCCACTCTAAGACAATATTAAGGTTCCCTCATTTTTCAAAGTCTATATAGTGTTATACCAAAAGATACCCATACAAAATAATTACAAATAAAAAATAGAGATCTCTATTCCTAGAACCTTGGTATCAAGGTTTATTCCATGGACATGACCACTTTGGTCATAACATGAGTACTTTAAATATACACAAGTATCATAACTCAATATGTCAAGTCAACAAGAAATAACAACTGAGAAGACTAAATAGGAAATTGATGTTCGAATTGCAATAACTAACATGCAATTACTTGTACGGATAAGATATAATATATATATATATATATATATATATAATATATATATATATATATATATATATATATATATATATATTTAACAAGTAATCATCTAATTTAAATAATAGCTACATAGTCTATGATTTTGTAGCTTTATTAACAAATCTGACAAACAAATAGATAATAATTCGTACCTTTCAAAGACATAAAATAGAAAAACATTGACCTTGATCATCATTCACTTAGAAGCAGTAAAACCTTGCAAATCAGAAGTAATTATCACATTAACACCAGAAGATTGATAATAACCGTCTTCTCGACCATTTGTAGTTTTTCCATGAGTTCAACAATTTGTTTATCATATTGCTCTTTAAGGGATTTATTTTGTGACTTTAGTTGCACATTCTGTTCCTGTAATTGATGAAATTTGTTTTTAAGGTAAGGGAATACAACCACATACTTTTCTTGCCAATACTAATTCTATAAACATTTGTGAGGATATTTATGATTTTTACAATAAGTTTTTATCTAGATACAACATTGTTATTGGATTTATTGAAAATAAAGTTATCCTCATAATCCTTGACATGTTCAGCCTCTGGCTTTTAAGTATCTGACAAAGATCCCTCAGGAACATCTATATGAATAGTCAGACCTAACTTCTTGCTATGTTTGTTTCTCTTCGCTCGAGAAATCATTCTGGTAAGTCTTTTATTTTTAATCTGGGTTGATGCAATCACTTTTTTCTCGCATTCTTCCATGTCGTTTACAGGTTCACGATGGTCAAAATATAAAAAGTCATTCAGTTGGGTCTCGAGGTTGGCTACAAGTGTGGGGTCAGGGTTTTAGTAAGCAAAACCCACTATAATCCTTTTGGCCATGCTACGAGTAATTCTAGTAGAAGCCAAATGAATAGGTTATCACTTTAAACCATTTTATCCAATGGAGACTGGTAGCTAGTGTTTTTAGGCATTAGACCTGGACGAGGTGGAGAAGTGAGGGTTTCTAAAACATCTTCCTAAAGACCCTCATCAATTTTCTCAGCCTGAGGTGATATTTTCTCGTGACAATTCTCCGAGGATTTTACAAAATTATTTTGACATAAAAAAACATCCCATGAATCCCCCAACTGGGTCAATCTATATTCGACCAATATGTTAATCCGTAATGAAATAAGTTACAGTTGAGATTCTTAAAACTCCTTTCATAAAAATTAGACAATTTCGTGAGGATTTTGTGCAAATAATAAGGCAGATTCAATTTGTAGCCTAAAAACACCCAAGCAGCCTAAAATGGTAACAAAACACAAAACCATATTGGCCCTCACATGTTATCTACCATCTGGCAATCAAAACTAGATCATGCCATTTGGGTTTCAATGAGTTCGCGAGCATACCCTTCACTTTATATGCCATTTTGTTGGAGATGAAGAATTTATCCCAAGGTATGTCTTTAACAGGACAATTTTTAGACCAACTTTCACTTTCCATAGGCAACTTCATAGCCTGAGCAATAAAGGCCTCATTCACTGAAATATCCACACCCCCAACTTGTGTGAATTTACCATTGTAAGTCTGCGCGAATGTCTTTGCCACCTCAACATTATGTCCTCTAAAAGACTAAATAAATTCCCACAAACCCACTTACTTAAACATGGCTAAATATTCCTCGTAAGCCTTTACATTTTCACCCCTCGAAGGTTCAATTCTTACAACTGGAGCCATAAAATATGTGCCAAAATTGCTCACAGGGAGATGGCAAAGGGTTGGACTAGGTTATCGACAGTGGAGCAACAAAGAAATTGGTTATGGTTTAGAAAAATTCCAGTTAGTGAAATGACATACCAAAGACATCTTTGAAGTAGCCAAGGTAGGGCTTTGAATGGAAAAAAAAATGACCATATATGGCGGTTCGAAGTGACAGGAAAGATCAGGTACTAGAAGTACAAGGCAATAATAATGTCAGTTTAGAAACATAATGAAACAAATCTAGCCTTAAGATAGTTCACCATAACCCTAATCCACATGTTTGGGGTGTAATATGCCACATAACATTACCATTTCCACATAGCCATAGAAATAATCAATCAATTCATCCTCATCCTCATCACATATCATTGATATGACAATGCATGATTTGATTCATCAACATAGGAATAAGCATAACAGTAAAACATTAGAATCAGATGATCGTTATTCAAGAGGCACCAAATACATAGGTTTCGTTCAAAGTTGAAAAGGGGTCAACATCATATAACTATAGGATTCACCCCCGAAAACATTACATAATATGCAACAGTTTCAATCCATTCACCAAAGGAACAATCCCTAATAGTGTTTAGGAGTATGAAATAGTGGCATCGATATAACATAAAATTGATAAAAAACAAAAGTGTTTTTATATCATAAGGAGAAACACTAATCTATGTTGAAAATAACATTAGGAATTGTAATAAATCATCAATGCAATGAAAATAACCAACATAAAAATAACCATGGAACCAATATAAGGAAACATGTTCCAAACTGGTTTCAAGGCCCAAATCGCTAGTTACAAGGAAATAAAGACTTACGTGGTAAAACATTTTGCAAGGAGCTTAAAATTAATGCTTAAAATAAATAAGATGATCAAATACTTAAAAATTTAATATATGCAATGTGGGGCCCACTACTTTTTAAAAATAAATGAAAGGGAAGTTGTTGGACAACCAATAAATGGCGACTAACTGCGCCAACTAGTTATCTCTATCGAAACCAAGAATATAAACATAAGATGCTCAAATTGAATAAACTGAAAGATCTTTATCTCCAATTCAAATAATAATGATTGATCACACCGTTAATGAAATTTTTGTATATCCACTACCATAATCAGGAAACTGATACAGGAATAACATTTCTAATATTATCTACACAGACTAATTCGTAAACTACAGTGGATATTCCATTGGACAGTTTGTCAAAAAAGATTTGATAAAATTATATTTAAAATATGAAATTCTACACTATTATAGTTTTATTATATTTCTAGATCTATAGATTTAATGTTAATAGTGCACGCATGTGAATTTAAAATTATGTAGAAAATAGAGAAGAGCTAAATAAAATCTCACAAACACATTTGACAAAAGATATGACCTAGGAAAACCTTTGGCAGAAAAACCTAGTTGGAAGGTGAGGTCGCTTGAAAGAATGAAGCCTCTTTTCCTCCTAGTGAGCTTATTATAACATAGATCTATAGCCTACTAGTGGTTAGGTTTGACTACCTCAACTCTTAACTAGAGTTACAATATAGAATATTCTTCATCATAGTCATGTGGATAGCCCGTTTTCCATGAATAATGGGGGATGATGTGGCATCCTCTCGAATTATCATTGTGAAAACAAGAAGGTCAACCTTTGAGTGGCATACCTTTTGCATACAGACTCTGATTGACGTCATTCTTATGTCGTTAGAAAGGTCTCTATGTGTAGAATAGAAAAAAAAAGGGTTTACACTAAAGCAATAAAGTTTTACCCCAAAAAATTTCATTTGGTGCCTCAAAACACTCCCAGAAGGTTTCAAACCCCAATTTTTTAAATTGGGCCCCACTAGTAAAAATGATCCTTAGAGATAATGTGGAGCTAATTCCTCCACTTTTTCCACTCTAAAAAGCATCAATATATCTGACAAGAAATATAATGATCCAATCTAGATCACACATCCCCATTTTGGGAGGCTTTTGGTCCCAAAAAGCTTCTACTAAACGAGATGAGGAAATTTTTTCTCCACCTCTCTGGTGCACCATTTAGCTTTGCCTAGAAGTTGGCCTTTCAACCCAATTTTCCAAAGGTCATGTTGCCCCTATATTTTATTTTTGGACCACTACTAAAAAATTATATCTTGTATCAACTTTGTCTAGGCATCTAATGCTAAATCCTCCACAAAAGGTAGGACCTATTCCTCTTCTTGGCTCAGCATGGAAGGGTCATAGAGTTTCAAATTCTCTACATTCAGAACTAAGTAAATTTGCGTATATGGTGGCAATTTGAGTTGATAGGCATTATCACCCATCTTTTCCAGTATCTCAAAGGGACCATACCTCAAAGCCTTGATTTTCTTACCTAGCCCTTATAGCCTCTTCTTGTTTAATTGTAGCCGTACTCTGTCTGCCACCTTGAACAATTTCTCTATTCTATGTTGATCATGTCTCACCCTATATTTCTCCCGTGACATCTACAATATCTCTTGTACCGGTATATGGATTTTCCTGATCTATCCTATAAATTTCTCAGCCATTAAGGCATCTCCTGTAAGATCTTCCCTCACTCCACCTTGCTGCCAATATGTAATGTCCAAAGGTGAAAGGCAAGAAATATCCAAAACAATTTTCAAATGGGGAATTTCCTGTAGAAGTGTCAGCTGCTATGTTGTATATATTCTGGATTTTCATCCCATATCTTCGGATGCTTCTGGTTGTATCCCCTCAGAAGATGCACCAAATTCCAGTTGACTACTTATGTCTTCCCATCTGTATGTGGATGGAATGTTGTAGATCTCTTCAAATTTGTGTCCATCTTCTCCCGCAATGCAGTCCAAAATGCACTGAGAAATATTGTATCCCTATCTGAAACAATGCTCCTTGGTATCCCAAAGTGCACCTAGACCTATCCAAAGAACAAGTTTGTTGCTTCTTTCCCATTGATGGTCTTTTTACAGGGGATCAAAACAAACATCTTAATGAACATATGACCACCACATGTTGAAATATGGCAACAAGAATATTCCAATTTAATTTGTCCTTGAATTAAATTGTGAATTAAAATCGAATTTGGTCTTAACAGCTACTTGGAAGTAATTAATTAATTTATTTTGAATTAATTAGTTGGAGAAATTCAAGTTAGAAGTATTTCTGAATTCATGCAAGATTTATTCCTTAAATTAAGGAGATAAGATTGAGTTATATTTGAGTTGTAATTAGTTAACTCAGTTTACTGAGTTAAGTCCAGTTAAATTAGTTCCAAACTGTTTGAGGAACTAATGGTGAGTTAATAATCAGTTGATGCATGCATGCACTTAACTGAAGATTCCCTCATTAGAAATTCATGCATGTATATTTTGAGAAAGACCCAGTTGAGATTAAAGTCAAGGACAATGTACTATCAGTTGCATGTGTTTTCTCAAAGAGAAAACTCATGCATGCAGTCAAGGATAAATCCTTGAGGATTGCACAGTTTTGAAGTGTGTGATATCAGAGTTTTCCAGTTGGTTGATGAAGATCATCCACTTGGTAAATTGGTTTTCCACTTGGTAAGAGGAGAATCATCCTAGAGGAACAATGCAAGGAAATAGGAGCTTGAAGGGAAGAGAGGAAGGCTGGAGAGAAGCCAAGATTTCTTGTGAGCATCTGTGAGGATTGTACTAAGAGCTGGCTAGCTGTGAGAGCTAAGGCTTTGTATAATTCCTATGTATTTCCACCTGTATGATAATACAATGACATTAGTTTAATATTTATTAAACAAAGGTATTACAGACTCATGTGTTAGTGTGTGTTCTATGTTATTTAAGTAACGGATCGATCATATTACCAACACACAGACATTTAAATGGAAAGACAACAGAGAAATATAGTAAGAAAACACAAAGACACAAGAATTTTAATAAGGAGTTCACCCTATTTTCCAGGGCTACATCTCCGGTCCAGCTTTCAGTGGTGGCCTTTTTTTATTGTGTCTTTAAGCAGAGAATTACAATTCAGAGACTCAATGTGAGTTCTCTTGAAGCATGTTTGCTTGGTAGGGTGGTTCTTGGATTCCCTAAGCCACTAGACTACATAGACTCTTCTTCTTCCTACCAGTTTTGTGACCTTCTGGTCTATAGTGGAAAGAGTCAAATGTGGTGCTCAGTGTGGACAGATTCCTCTATGGGATGGCTTGAATCTCTCAAGCTCTCTGGTGCTCGATTCTACCGTTGGTCAGCTCGGCCCTCTGTCTCTTTCTGCTTTTGTTGTACTGCCTTCTTCTCTGGTTTCTATCTCTTAGTGTTCATTCCTCCTATCGGGGTTTTCTCTGACTGACTCCAACTACCCCGTATTCTGTCTCTCTTCATGGCTTTTAGCCATTCGTTTTAATGCTTGTTTTATTCCTCTTCTACCTCTATCGATTCACCTTCTGCAACTGTGCTTGGAGTTCCCTATTCAGCGTCATCATGGATGCTCATGGAGTGGCCACATGTCCTCCTCTAAATGGAGCCAACATGCTTCGTTGGTTCGTTTCTTTAGTTACGTCGTGGATGTGTTCCTCCTACACTGTGATAGTTAAACGAATTCCAAATCCTTCTAAAATGCGGCATGTTCCTTCGTCAATTCTTCTTCCTCCATCGGGTGCGATCTCAGCCATCTGATCTGGGTCCCCCAGATCCAACGTCATACGCATGTTTCGTGCGGTTGACTTGCTTGATCGGTAATGAGCGATCAACAGCCGTTTTCTCTCACCTCCGCTTGCCACCCATCGATTGGTGTATGGAGTTGCTCCACTCTCATCCAAAACCTCTTACCATTTGAGGGCACCCTGATCAAAATTGCTGGTTTCTAGAGCACAGGTCCTGCCTTTGTACGTTTAGCGCATTTTGCCTTCTCAGGCCGCGGTTTTCCAGCTCATCATGTGTCCATGTGCTCAGGCTTCCTCGTTCATAGCCCTATTTACCCAGCTAATCGCACATCAAAAACCTCCTTATTTTCCCGATCTGGGCCTCCCAGGGGCTACTTTGACCTCCCGCGCAGTCTCCATGGGCCTCAGTCAGCATGCTTTGATTGAGGTCCTCGTCGTTCTATGCTGGCTACCATTGCCACTGGTTTAGGGTGTTTTTGATTGCTATTTTGGAATTTTTAGAGATTTGTCCCAACCTGATACATTCATAGTTCTTTGACAGTTCTTGATAGATCCAATTTGGATCACCAACCTTTGCCTTTAGCCTTTCTCCCCATGGTTTTCCCAGCTCTCATGCGATCGAGCGCTCAGGGCTTCTCCATTTTGAGGGTTTTCGCCCAGCTAATCATGCATCAAAAACTCCCTCCGTTTCCCGATTCGAGCTTCCTAGGGGCTAATTTCACCTCCCGCGTAGTCTCCATGGGCCTCGGTCAACGCGCTTTGACCAAGGTCCTCGTCGTTCCACGCTAGCTGCCAACTGCCAATGGTTTAGAGGTGTTTTTGATCGTTGTTCTGAATTCTTTGAAGTCTATCCCGACCTTGTATAGCCATGGTTCTTCTAATTATTCTTTATGGATCCAATTCGGATAAATGGGAGGCAGTAAGCGGGTTTCATCGCACAACTCTTCGGAGCCTAGTGGATTTGGAGGAGGGTTGCGTGATTCCATTGATCGATTGACACGTTGCATCGACGAGTTTTGGAAAACTGCCCATATCGCGCACTTAATGTTTGACCGAAGGGCCCGCGCAATACGAGCGATAGTTGTCGAATCTAGGAGATCTGATCAGATGGTAGTCGACGTTGGAAAGTGGTGAGGAGTTAAATGGATGGGCCCGACCATAATTAAATGCCTTAATCATATCGGGGGTGATGTGATTGGACGATAAGTTATTAATTAATCTGGATGATTAATTAATCCTTTATTAGGATGACGGGGGGTTTGGCTCCTAATTAATCATGGGTCGATTAATTAATCCCATTTATCAAACTTTATTATGGTTATTTTACAAACCAATGGGGTGGGATACATATATTTGGGATTTTTAATAGTAATACGGGAAAGGGGTGATTTATTTTCTTGGGAGTTAAATAATAATACGAGTTAAAGTTAATATGACCTTGTAGGAAATGAAATGCTCTAAGTTAAATGTTTCCGAAAGCATTTTCATCATATAACATTTATGACTTAGGCTAAAGGAATATGTGGGTTTTTTATATACAGAATGTTTTAATTTTCCTAAGTAAAATAGGGATTTTTCTTAGGAAAAGCATTATAAAGGGGATGAATGAATTTATGAAGGGGAAATATTGATGAAGGGGGCTTAAGTACTTTAGGCATTTCAAATTATTGGGCTGAGGTTTCGATCCCTCCAAAAGTCAGAGGATTGCTTTGAGCCCCTCTAACTTGTTGTAGGTGCCTTTAGTACTTTAGGGGAAATTAGTAAAAATTAGGGGAAAATGAGTGAGGAAGTTAATTAATTTGACTTTGAATTCTTGAGATGCTGTCTTTATTGTGCTCGATGCTTTGTCTAAGTGATGAAAGCAAAAATATTAAAGCATTAAACTTAACCACTCATCACACCTTTGTTCTACAACCAATCATCTACTTACCCTACCTACTTAACCTCTCATTTTTACTTCTTTATTAGGGTGCACTTAAACTGGAAAACCCTTATTACACTTTCTTTTCTTTTACATATAGATATCTATCTAAGTCTAGCCTTATGACATCCAAGGGCTCAGATTAAACTGTTGAGCTCCTTTTATTCACTCTACCTATCTACTTATCTGCTAAGATTAAACAGTTTGGTCAGATTTTATTCTCTATCTCTATAAACATGAAATTGAAAACATGGAATTACCAAGTTTAAACTATTTGGCTACCATGGATTGTGGCATAGGTGACAAGCTGCACACAACCTTTATTACACAAAAGTAAAGTAGTGGCATTTGGACTTGCACACTTTCATGGTCTTCTTATTTTTCTTGGGGTTCATTTTCTTTCATTTTTTTGACCTTTTGTTTATTCTTTTTCCCCTTTGATTTTTGTTTTAGGGCATACCCTCTTTACATTTTTTAATCTTTTGATTTTTTACAAATATGGAAAACATTTGCAACAAGTAAAGGTATATACATATTTCTGAGCTAAACCAATTCAATCATGATATATGCCACCTATTGGTATAGGAACATAACATGTTGGACTTCAAGCTTATTAAAGATATTGGTAAATTCAAAAAGTTCAACCAAATGTGTGTCTATACGTAAAGTTCAACATTCTTTTGAACTAGTAGGGACTGATTCATATGAGAAATTAATGCACCTTTTGGACACATTCTTCCATGTAACTAATACAACCTCAACATCTAAAGCATATTTATGTTGAAGATGAAATATAAGAAATTAGTTAAATAGTTTTAGTGAATGAAATCCATTAGGAAATGACATATTACTTGGTTAGCACTAATAAATACCTTTTTTATTTTTATCAATGTTTTTGGGGACTAGGTTACTTTAGTTCTCTCATGTAAGTTGGTTCTCAACAAGTTTGTTTATATTAACAAGGATAAATATCCATCATACCATAAAGGTGTGCGGGTCATAACAATGGATGTCCAACCAGCATTGTGAGACAATGTACAATGACTAGTGCCAAGTGCCAACAGACCATGAACTAGAGTTGGAACTTTGGACTCCACATGTTCATTATGAGGCATGACATGTCTAAGGTAGTGCAACTTGTCTATGTAAAAAAAATTCCTACCACCACAGTTTCATGTGTATATTCAACCACTAGAACCTGCACATCTTCTTGCAAACATCCAAGCACTAGAAGCCATGCTACTTCATGTGTACAATGCACAAGATTTTATCCTTGGCTAATTTATTTTAGACAGAAGCTCAAAATAAAATTTTATATTGTCTCTCCATTTTTTCACACTTTTGTAATATAAATATAATTTATGTGAACATTATAAAGGAATGACACATTTCAATTTGGAAATCCCTCATTGCATCTACTCTTTCATTTTTTGTTGCATTAAAATTTAGCATTCAATAGCTTCTTCTAAGCAAGAATGCAAGAAACTTAGAGTGTTTTAGCTTAACATTGAAACATAAATACAATTGAGAAATGATTGATACACATACAGTTGAATTGATGATGGTTTATGGGAGGAGAATTTTAACTAAAGAGAAGAATCATGCCTAGTCAAATTCACAGGGATTTCACTATGTGTTCAAAGGCAATGGGTTTATATGTGAGGAAGGATTTTCATGGCCTTGCTCACTATCATTTTAATTTTTCTCCCAACCTCCCAGCCTTGCGTAGCCATTGTTGTCTTATCATTTGGTCTATCTTAGTGGCATTTACGGTGAATTCACTCTTCAGGAAGGATGGAAAGCAAGCGAAAATTTGATCAAGGCGACATCGACCAGGGTTTTCGTAGAGGGAGGTAAAGGAAATGTAGGGAGTACTCTAACCTTCCTCAGTCACTTGAATAGGGTCATTGATTGGACATTAATAAAATTTTCTTATCTTATACATTATGTCAATCTCTTCACAGGACTTCAAATTTTCATTCATAAGTTCCATTTGCACAAATTTTTTTTGACATTCATGAGAGGACACTAGTAATGCAAGACATGCCCTAGTTTGAAATTGAAATATTCCAATTAAATGCTTTCACCAGAGGAAATTCACCTTGAAAAATACTTAAGGATAAACTGACTTACCCTACTTTTGGTTTCATGTAAATTTGAATAGATATCATAAAGAGAAGAAATCTATTTCCCCAAGGGCCTATGTGTAAGAAAACCACAAAACATATTTATTGTTGCATTTAAGTCTTTGCTATCATAGATAAATTTGGTCATTTTAACCGGAAATTCAATGAAATGACCTAAAGAAGAAAGATCATATCATTTACATTTTAAAGGATTGACAAGATAGATAACATTTTCCTAAATGCTCTGCCAATAAATCTAGTAAATTTTAACAACACCATCTAAAAAGGGAAAGTTGCCAAAGTTTCCCACACATTTCCCAGAGTAACATCATACATAAAAATAAATATTATAATAATAATATTTTTTCGTTTTTCTTTCCACGGTGAATCAGTAACTCATTGGGGTAGTAAATATTTTAGAGATGCCAAAAAAAGGGCAATTAAAACATGTCTCAAGAGACTTGAACCATTCCATTGGGGAAACAAAATTTTCACTAAATCACATGAGTTCAGATCCTTTGATAATGTTATAATAATAATACTAATAATGATGTATTTTTAAGGTCACAACTCACGGCCAAGCCAGAGACCAAATTGATGTATGCTAACCCCTTGTTTGTGAGACAAGTGACCCACCTCTGTGCAACAATTTGGCTGCTAAATGTTATGGAGGCGTGCATACTCTGTACCCTTCGTAACATGTTCTTAACCATTAGGAAAAAAAATTCGAAGATAGACAACAGATGGAAACAAAAGACACACAATAGAATGTCAAAAAGTACAAGATAAGACATTAGATAATGAACAAATTGGTAGGAAATTTAAACAAATAATAGGAGAAGGGGAGTAGAAGTTGATAACTTTGAAGTATTAATAAAAGATAAAAAATAAATAAACACAATTATCACAATTGCATAAGCCAGGAAGAGAAATTCCAGCAATGGCACAACAAAAAAGCATACATGTGATACGTGAATCACAAAATAAGCTTGATTAGGCTATCATGTCTCCAAGTTTAATGGAAAAATCCAAGCTCCATATAAAACAATATCTCTTGTCAGAAGAAGAATGTTTATGGCTCTAGATCTCGCAATAGTCTGCCATAGGTCCCAGTAGCTCTAATTGTGTCATTTTTAGTCCCCAAAGGTTGTGTCTCAGCCAGTGTTAATATTTAACTTCATTCATTCAAGGTGGTGTCTAGTGTTCACGGGATTCTTCAGTCAATTCATTCCTTTTGTACAAATCCCTTTGAAACGAATATTCTCTTTTGCTTGCTTGTCAATACTCACATGATCCTTATACTTGGTACTATAAAACCTACTTACAACCGATTTCTTGTTTCCCTTGAGATAATATTTAAACCTCCATCTGTTGTTTTTAGACAAGGAATTATATTACAGCTGAATTCCATTGATTCATTCATTCTTTCTATATGCTTCTCCATGCCTCCCGTGGTTTCATATTTTTAACAGCCTTTGTTGGACTCCTATTCATCAAATACATAACTGTATGAACTTCTTCCACATAAAAATTATTATCAAGACCTTTCTCCTTTTTCATGCTCCTCGGCTTCTAATTGCATATACCTTATAATATATGTAAAAGCATTAACAATGACTTATCAGGTCGGTGAAAGGAGGGAGTTGTAATTACCTCGACCAGGGTTCCAAGTAACTTCAATGACACTTGTGCTTTTGCTTATGTGTTGTAGATCTGTACTTGTTGGGGCCAGGGGAAAGTTATGGATGGCCTTGGTAAAATAGATACTCCCTGCTTATGGATTACCCGAAGGACCCCAATTTGACTACTGGTAGCTGGCTAGTGAAATACCTCAGATTGGAGATGGAAAAGTTGTGTTTTCATTAGGAAAATTGGATTATCTGAAAAAAAAAATACAACATCCTTATAAGCTTGTCGATAATTTCAACCATTATCTATATCTAGTTCCTTCAATTATTTCCATATTTCCACTATGTTTCAACTATTACTCAAAAAAATTTGGACACTTCAAAAGTTTATGCTTCTTTTATAAAAATGCTACCCAATGTTTCTAAGTATAGTCCTCCATAAAAATCAAGAAATACCTGTAGCCTCCAAGGATTATGCATAGGAATGATGACAAAGATTACCATCCAGTAACTCTAAAATATTGTTTTTTCTACCAAGATGCCACCTTATCAAATTTCTCTTTATGTTGTATATCAACACGAAAAGCTTCACAAGCACCTTCTGCTCTCTGATTGTTTTGCAAGTCATACACCATTGTGTTCTTACTGAACAAACCAAGAAAAAATAATACAAATGGCCATACCTCTCGTGCCAAATTATATCTACAATAGTTCCAGCTATGATCAATGCTTGTTATTTAGCTGCTCTGGCAACATACCTATATATGTCATCTTCCTAAAAAACAACTGTAATATTGATAAATAATAATTTTCTTTGCCTCAGATAACACACTTATTGGTATTGAACTAAACTTTCAAATTTTTCTTAGCTATTTGACATACAGAAAGCAATCTTCTCTTTAGATTGGAAACATATAAAACACTAGTAGTACATTGCTCATCACTTATTTTGTCTTAGTAGCAATTAGGGTGGATTCTCTCTTCACAAAGGATGGAAAGAAAGTGGAAATTTGATCAAAGGGTATATCGGCCAAGGTTTTCATAGAGGGAGGTTGAGGAAATGCACAAAGTACTCTGCCCCTCCTTAGTCACTTGAATAGGAGTATTGATTGGACATTATTAAAATTGTCTTATCTTATACATTGTGTCAAACTCTTGAGATGACTTCAAATTGTCAGTCATAATTTCCCTCTGCATAAATGTTTTTTGACATTCATGAGAGGACAGTAGTATCGTAAGGTAGGCCCCAATTTAAAATTGAAATATTCCAATTAAATACTTTCACTAGAGGCAATTCACTTTACAAAATACCTAAGGATAAATCCACTTACTTTACTTTATGTTTTATTTAAATTTGAATAGATCTCGTAAATAGAATAAATATATCTTCCAAGGGCCTATGTGCAAGCAAAGCACAAAACATATTTATTGTTTCATTGAAGTCTTTTCTATAATAAATAAATTTGGTCATTTTAACTGGAAAATCAATGAAATGACCTAAAGAAGAAAGATCATATCATTTATGTTTGAAAGGATTGACATAATAGATAACATTTTCCTCGTTGCTCCACGAATAAATCCAATATCTTTTAACAACACCATCTAACAAGGGCAAGTTGCCAAAGTTTCTCAAAGTAACATCATACATAAGAATACATATTATAATAATAATAATTTTTCTTTTTTCTTGCCATAGTGAATCGGTACTCATTGGGGTAATAATTATTTCATAAATGCCACAAAAAGGCCAATTACAACATGTCTCCAAAGACCTTAACCCATTCCATTGGGAAATGAATTGTTCACTAAATCACTTGAACTAAGATCCTTTGATAATGTTATAATAATAATATTAATAATGATGTATTTTTAAGGTCACAACTTAGGGAAAAGTCATAGACCAAATTGATGTTTGAGACTCCTTGTTTCGGAAACAAAAGATCCGCCTCTATGCAACAATTTGACTACTAAAGGCTATACAGGTGTGCATACTATACCCTGTTCATAACACGTTCTGCACCATTATGCAATGAAAGTCGAAGACAAATGACAAATGCCAACAAAAGACACATAATAGAATGTCAAAAACTGCAAAATAAAACATTAGAAAATGAGAAACTTGGTAGGAAACTAAAACAAATAATAGGAAAAGGGGAGTAGAAGTTGATAACTTTGAAGTATTAATAAAAGGTAAAACAATAAACACAATGATCATAGTGACACATGCGAGGAAGAGAAATACCAATAATGGCACCAAAAAAAGGGATCCCTATGATACATGAATCACAAAATAAGCTTGATTAGGGTGCCATGTATCCAAGTTCAATGACAAAATCATAGCTCCATATACAACAATATATCTTGCAAGAATAAAAAATATTTCTGTATCCGGCTCTCACAACATTTTTCCATAGATCCTAGTAACTCTAATTGTGTAATTTTCAGTCCCAAAAGACTGTGTCTCAGCCAATGCTAATGTTAAACTTCATTCATTTAGAATGGTGTCTGGTGTTCACATGATTCTTCAGTCAATTCATTCCTTTTGTACAAAGTCTTTCAAAACCGATCTTCTCTTGTGCTTGCTTGTCAATACTCACATCATTCTTATACTTGGTTGTATAAAGCCTACGTACAACGTATTTCTTGTTTCCCTTGAAGTAATTTTTGAACTTCCAACTGCTGTTCTTGGAGAAGGAATTATATTCTAGATGCATTGCATTGATTCATTCTTTCTTTCTGCTTGCTTCTCCATTCCTCCTCTAGTTTCATATTTTTAACAACCTTTGTTGGACTCCTACTCATCTAATACACAATTGTATGAACTGCTTATGCCTAAAACGTACTAGAAATACCTTTCTCTTTTAGCATTCTCCTCTCGTTATGATTCCATATGCCTTAAAATATCTATAAAAGCATTAAAAATGTCTTGTTGGGTTGGTGAAAGGAGTGAATTGTAATTACCTTCACTAGGGTTGCGAGTCACATCAATGAAACTTGTTCTTTTTCTTATGATTTGTGCATCTATACTTGTTTAGGCTAGCATCAAGTTTTGGGCAACCTTGGCAGAATAGTTACCCCTACTTGTGGATTTTTACCCGAAGGAATCTAATTTAATTGTTGTTAGGCAGGTACAATACTAGTAAACTCCATTATATTGGATATGGATAAGTTGTGTCTTCATTAGGAAAATTGGATTACCTGTAAAAATAAAATACAACATTTGTATAAGCTTGTGGATACTTTCCACCATTATCTATATTTAGTTTCTTCAATTATTTCCATGTTTCCACTACCTTTAACCTATTGCTCAAAAACTTTTGGACACCTCAAAAGTTTATGATCCTTTTCTAAAAAAAGATACCCAAATTTTCCTAGTACATTCCTCCATAAAAATACGGAAGTACTTGTAGTCTACAGGGATTATACATATGAACGATGATGAATATTACCATCCACTAACTCTAAAATATTGTTTTTACTACCAAGATGTCACCTTATCAAATTTCACTTTATGTTGTTTATGAATAACAAAATCTTCACTCGCACCTTCTGCTCTTTGAATGTTTTTCAAGTCATGCACCATTATGTTATTATAGAACAAACCAAGAAAAAATGATACAAATGGCCATACCTCTCATGCTAAAGTATATATCCAATATTTCTAGCTACGATCAATGTTTGTTATTTAGTTTATCTGTCAACAGGCCTATATAGGCCTTCTTCCTAAAAAATAACTATAATATTGATACATAACAATTTTCTTTATCTCAAATAACACAATTTTTGGCATTGAACTGAGATTTCAAATTCTGCTTAGTTATTTGACATAGTAAATGAAATATTCTCTCTAGATTGGAAACATATAAAACACTACTACTAAATTTCTCATAGCTTGGTCTCTCTTAGTGGAATTTATGGTGGATTCTCTCTTTAGAAATGATGGCAAGCAAGTGGACATTTGATCAAGGGGATATCATCCACGGTTTTCATAGAGATAGGTTGAGGAAATGCAAGGAGTACTCTGCCCCTCCTTAGTCACTTGAATAGGGTCATTTATTGGACATTAATAAAATTAACTTATATTATACAATGTATCGATCTCTTTAGAGGACTTCAAATTCTCATTCATGATTTCCATCTGCACAAATATGTTTTGGCTTTCATGACATGATAATAGTAATTCAAGATAGGCCCCATTTTGTAAATGAAATATTCCAATTATATTTGTTCACTAGAGGTTATTAACCTTTAAAAATAACCAAGGATAAATCCACTTAACTTATGTTGGTTTGAGTGAAATTTGTGTAGATATCATAAAGAGAACAAATCAATTTTCCAAGGGCCTCTATGCAAGTAAACCACAAAACATATCTATTGTTGCATTCAAGTCTTTGCTATCATAGATAAATTTGCTCACTTTAACAGGTAATTCAATGAAATGGCCTAAATAAGCAAGATCATATCATTTGTGTTTGAATGGATTGACAACATAGATAGCATCTTCCTAAATTTTCCACCAATAAATCCAGTAACTTCTAAGAACATCATCTAGCAAGGGAAAGTTGCCAAAGTTGCCTAGAGTAACATAATACATAAGAATAAATATTAATATTATTTTTTCTATTTTCCTGCCATGGTGAATCAGTAACTAATTGGGGTAATATCTATTTCATAAATTCCACAAAAAGGCCAGTTACAACATGTATCCAATGACTTGAACCCATGCCGTTGGGGAAATGAATTGTTCACTAAATCACTTGAGCTAATATCCTTTGAAAATGTTATAATAATAATACTAAAAATGTTTTATTTTTGATGTCACAACTCATGGCCAAGATAGAGACCAAATTGATTTATGGACCCCCTTGTTTGTGAGACAAGGGACCCACCTTTATGCAATAATTTCACTGATAAAGTCTTTGGAGGTGTGCATAATGTATACCTTTTGTAACATGTTCTTAACCATTAGGCAACAAAAGTTGAAGACAGACCATAGATGGAAACAAAAGACACACAATAAAATGTCAAAAAATACAATACAAAACATTAGACAATGAGAAACTTGGTAGGAATCCGAAACAAATAATAGGAAAAGGGTTGTAGAAGATAATAACTTTGAAGTATTAATAACGGGTAAAAAAATAAACACAATGATCAGAGTGGCACATGTCAGGATGATAAATACCAACAATGATATAATAGAAAATGATCCATGTGATACGTGAATTACAAAATACGATTGATTAGGCTGCCATGTCTCCAACTTCAATGACAAAATCCCAACTCCATATAAAACAATATCTCTTGTAAGAAGAAGAAATGTTTATGTCTTTGGCTCTCATAGTAGTCTACCATAGATCCCATTAATTTTAATTATGTCATTTTCAATCCCCAGAGACTGTGTCTTAGCCAATGATAATGTTTAACTTCATTTATTCAGTGTAGTTCCTGGCGTTCACGAGATTCTTCAATGAAATCATTCCTTTTGTAGAAAGCCCTTCACAACAAATATTCTCTTGTTCTTGCTTGTTTATTAATAAAAAAATCTTCACAGGCACCTTCTGCTCTCTGAATATTTAGCAAATCATACACCATTATGTTCTTATTGAACAAATAGAGAAAAACTAATACAAATTTCCATACCTCTGATGCCAAATTATATCTCCAACATTTCCATCTACAATCAATCCCTTTTATTTAGCTGCTTCGACAACAGACCTATATAGGTCATCTTCCTCAAAACTAATTGTAATACTGATATAGAACAATTTTATTTTCTCAGATAACACACTTATTGACATTAAATTGAACTTTCAAATTTTTCTTAGCTATTTGCATACTGAAAGCAAGCTTGTCTTTAGATAGGAAACATATAAAACACTATTAGTAAATTGCTCATCACTTGGTCTCTCTTAGTGGAATTTAGGGTGGATTCTCTCTTCAGATAGGATGGCAAGCAAGTGGCAATTTGATCATCTGGATATCAGCTAGGGTTTTCATAGAGGGATGTTGAGGAAATGCAGGGAGTACTCCACCCCTCAGTCACTTGAGCAGAATGATTGATTGGACATTAATAAAATTGTCTTATCTTATAAATTTTATCGATCTCTTCATAGGAATTTAAATTTTCATTCATAATTTCCATCTGCACAAATATTTTTCAAGATTTGTGAGAGGATAGTAGTAACGCAAGATAGGCCCTAGTTTGAAATAGAAATATTCCAATTGAATTCTTTCATCACAAGCAATTCACTTTGAAAATTACCTAAGGATAAATCCACTTACCTTACTTTTTCTTTTATTGAAATTTCAATAGATCACGTAAAGAGAACAAAACAATTTTCTAAGGGTCGTTGTGCAAGAAAACCACAAAACATATTTATTGTTGCATTCAAGTCTTTCTTATCATAGATAAATTTGGTCATTTTAACTGGAAATTCAATGAAATGACCTAAAGAAACATCATATCATTTATGTTTTAAAGAATTGACAACATAGATAGAATTTTCCTAAATGTTCCACCAATAAATGCAGTAAATTTTAGCAACACCATCTAACAAGGGCAAGTTTCCAATGTGGCCTAGAGTAACATCATACATAAAAATAAATATTATAATAATAATAATTTTTCTTTTTTCTTGTCATGGTGAATCATTAACTCTGTGGGGTAATAAATATTTCATAAATGCCAGAAAAAGGGCAGATACAACACGTCTCTAGAAACTTGAACCCATGACACTAGGGAAGTAAATTATTCACTAAATCACTTGAGCTAAGATCCTTGTATAATTTTATAATAATAATACTAATAATGATGTATTTTTAAGGTTACAAATCATGGCCAAGACGAAGACCAAATTATTGTATGAGACCCCCTTGTTTGTGAGACACGGGACCTGCCTTTATGCAACAATTTGACTGCTAAAGTCTATGGAGGTGTACATAGTATACCTCATCCATAACATGTTATTAACCATTAGGAAATCAAATATGAAGAAAAACCAGAGATGGAAAAAAAATACACATAATAGAATGTTAAAAACTACAAGACAAAACATTAAACAATTAGCAACTGGGTAGGAAACTGAAACAAATAATAGGAAAAGGGGAGTAGAAGATGATAAATTTGATGTATTAATAAAAGATAAAAAAAATAAACATAGTGATCATAGTGGCACATGTCAAGAAGAGAAAATACCTGCAATGACACAACAAAAAAGGATCCCTGTGATACAAGAATCACAAAATAATGTTGATTGAGCTACCATGTCTCTAATTTCAATTACAAAGTCCCAGCTCGATATACAACGATATGTCTTGCAAGAAGAAGAAGTGTTTCTCGCTCTTGCTCTCACAAGAGTTTGCCATATATCCCAGTAACTGTAACTGTGTCATTTTCAGTCCCCAGAGACTCTGTCTCAACTAGTGCTAACTTCATTCATTTAGGGTGGTGTTTGGTGTACATAGGATTCTTCATAGTAGAATTGACCAATAATATGAAGCCAAATTATAGTTTTGTTGCAGATTTTATTTTAAGGTTGTTAGCTTTATCATCATTGGTTGGTCTGCCCAATGTTGTAAGCCAATCATCATCATACAAACTTCCTTTTTTTCTAGCCATGTGTCAATTTTCATGTCTTAATAGAAGAAATATATTATTCCCCTAGCGCCCCCCCAGCCATGGAACCAGTGTCCCTTTCCTTAGCCCTTAAGTCTATATTTTTATCTTTCATATTTTACAATCTTATATGTTGAAAAAATAAATTGGGGTTTTCACAAATATGGAGGTTATATTTTTCATTTTTCTCTTATACCAAAGCATTAGGTCTGTCAAAAATCTTCTAACATGAGAGATTTCTTTGTTGTCAAAGGAACAAACCTGTTAAAAACTCTAATTCACATCAAGCTATCAGTAACATTATTTGAAGGAATCAACGAAGAGTAATAAGGGGATGACAAAATCCTCCTTGGATTCATAGTTTAAGAATGGTTGGCCTGAGAATTATTACTTTTCCATTATCCCATCCCTAGTAAATCTTGTTTTTTTTTTCTCTATTTTTCCTTCATCTATCAAACTGTTGTAGATCTAACCCAGAAATATAGCTCTGATACCACTTGTTGTAGCTCTAACCCAAAAATGTATAAGATAGTAGAAATAACCCAATAATAACAAGATAGAAATAGATAGAAATGCTTCTTTATTGATCAAACCCTTAAGGTAGGGCAAC
>APFE030044048.1:1805-14230 GCA_000404065.3 Pinus taeda | reverse complement strand
CCTTTTCTGCTTCAGCCTCTGTTTGTGTCTGATTGTCGACCATCAACTGCTCATCATCTGATATGTCAGACCCTGGAACATCTTCTGCTTGAGCCTCCTTGGACTCTATCTGTTTATTAATGGAAATATCCTGTAATGTAATTTTCTTCTTTTTATACGAGAGCTTCAGGAATTTCTTCTGTACATTAATATTGATAGTACCTACTGATTCCATCCAAGGATATCCCAAAACAACATCCATAGTCTCCATCTATGAAGCATAAAAATCACCATGCAACACATATTTATCCATAGACATCTTCAAATCCTTGTACACTTGAACATCATTATCATCCACTTGTGTGTTTTCAATTTGTTTTGCTGAAATTTGCAATTTTTTTGCCAAGTTGATATTTATGAGATTTTGCTTGCAACTCGGATTGATAGACACAAAGATTTTCTCCTTCTGAATCAATCCATGAACCTACAATACAGAGATACCAGGAAAAAATAACCCTTTTGGTTCCTTGGTTTCCTTCTTTCCTGTAAAAATAAAGTCTTTGCTAGGATCTGTGTCTGTCTGTGTGGGCTTATCCACAAAAAGTTTACGGTCAAATTGGTCCATAAGAGATTTTTTGAAGGCGTCCCAAGTCAAGAACCTTCCATAACCACGTTCATTCCCTAGGTACCATTGTCGTATTTCATAGTTCAAGTAATTGCTCCCTATCTTAAGCTGATTGTGATCATCATAGATGTGATCCAATTCGAAATATTTCTCCATTGTTGCTAGCCATTTGTCTGGATGAGAGCCATCAAATCTATACAAGGCCTTCAATTTCTGATCTAGGTACACCATCATAAAAAAATTGGCGAAAATTTGAAATTGTCACAGTTTCGTCAATATTGCTCAGAATCCTTATTATGACCTGTTTTTGGAAATGTAACAACCATTCTGCATCTGCCCATGTGATAGATATCCTGATCCAGGCACTAGAATTCCAGATCTGCGCTGCTACTCTCTCGCCGTCACCCAAAATTTCTGAAAAAAGAGCTGATTTTAAATCAGCGATATCTCCCTCATCCGGACTCCGATTCGACTGATTGTTTTTTGAAATTAGGTGTTTTTTGACAAAGATTCAAGATCTACAATTAGATTTTGTAGATCTTGCACCAGGATGTCTATATCTGCGCCGCAAACTCGCTGCCCTGAAAAATTATCTGCAACCCCATTGATTTTTAAATCAACGATATCTCCTTCATCCAGACTCCGATTTGACCGATTTTTTTTTTTGAAATAGGCTATTTTTTCACAAAGAATACAGATCTGTAATCATATTTTACAGATATTGAACTAAAACGTATAGATCTGATCTGCAAACTCGCCGCCCTTGAAACCCTGCAAAAAGTAAAAAAAAAATCCTCCACTTTTGTGCCCAAGAAAGTGCTCTGATACCACTTGTTGTAGATCTAACCCAGAAATATAGCTATGATACCACTTTTTGTAGCTCTAACCCAAAAATGTATAAGATAATAGAAATAACCCAATAATAACAAGATAGAAATAGATAGAAATGCTTCTTTATTGATCAAACCCTTAAGGTAGGGCAACACCATACATTCACTCCTTAAGGAAGGAGAACACTCCACAACCCATTCATACAAGAATACTTCTCTTCATCTCCCTCCATGTGGAGTCTCTAGCCTCTATATAGGCCTCATACATACAATACCATGTATCATTACCATGGTTTCCTCATACCATCAACTAATACCATGGGCCCCTTACATTATTATTAACTACTTGTGGTCCCTTACATGACATGGGTTAACCACCTTATTTATTACTATGGCCCATCCCATTATTACATTATTACCTTGGGTACCTCCCTCGGTACCCCATATTACCCCCCCTAGGTATATAACACAAACTTTCTAAATTCTTATTGTCACAAAATTTCAATAATAACTTATTTTCAATAAAAGTGACCCTCCTCTTTATATTTTCATTGGGAATCCATATCTTATGATCACACGTACAATATGACTAACAAGTCTCATTTGTTTTGGTATATAAAATTCATAATAGATATAACAGGGCCTTGATTCTCTAGTGATATTGACAGAGTGTTGAACTATTTACTAGAATTCCATCCTCATTGTGCTTTGCCTTATTCAAATGACATGCTCAAAAGAGACGTAGCCATATTGAAGCCCTGCATGAAAATTGTTGAGTAGATATTCCTCAAACATGGAATATAAATCAATGGAATTATGTGTTATTTAGTGCAGTGCCTCGGGGTATGTTTTGGGAAGAACTTCTAACAAAGAGAAATAACCCAAATAACTTGAATTGTAAGAGGGTTCCCTACCCATTAATAAGTAGATATTTGATCATATAAATAAAATTAAACACAAGAGTGCAAGAAAAATAATTCACCAAAAATTATTGTTTTTAAACCATAAAACAATGTCTATTTATATAACTCAAAATTCATTGTTTATTGTAAAGTGTTATGAAACTAGCTCACAAAAAGATAGAAAAGATAGATCAAAGCCTTATAAATAAGCCTCTTTGAGGGGACAACCTCCTTTACATTACACAAATGAACAATTCTTAGATGATACAAATGACAAGACCTCCTTTCTATATATAGGAGTCTATGGGGTCATAATATAATCAGAGCCGACATAACAATAATAATGTAAGGGCACAATAATAACAATAACGGGCTTCTATGGGGAACAATAATAACAATATGGGGACTACATGGGCACAAAAATATAATAAGGGGGTTGTACTAATAACAATAAGGGGTTACATTAGTGGTATAGGGACCTAACATAAAGTTGGTCCTTATAATCAATCTATTTTCAGTATTCAAATAAGACACTAAACAATGATAGAAGATTGAAACAAATGTTGTTTTTACGTATGATGTGATACTTTAAAGAAATTCCCTTGCATATAATTAGTGACTAAAGAATTTCCATTGCAACATTCCCAACATTTGTGTTCATGAATACTATTTTTCCTCTCCCCAATCCTTCAAACTCTATTCCTAGGAATTCATGATGATTGGTTAGAAAATGATATTAAAGTTGTATTATAAACTTGTAAATGCAACTTTAAGTAGAGATTATAAATCATAACAAAGGATAACTATAAAATCTTCTAATGTCCTTCAAGAAAAAGACCACAAAGGAACGAGATCATCACCAGGACTAGTGAACCTTGAGGAATCATTTTGCAACATAGAAAAAAACTAATTAACATTGGATGTGCACGTTAAATCATTAGGGTAACTGTGCAAGCCACTCTCCTTTACAAGATTAGGCTAGGAAAATCTATGAAAAATTTATGGTTTATGGCACTTGTATAGTACCTAAAACTTTGTTTAGATAAAGAAATTTAGAAAGTGCAGGTCTATAGACTTCAATATTTGGAAAGAAAAAAATATTATAAGTGAAATGTTTGCTCGTTGAGGAAAAAACATTCAACTGCAGTTTTTTATTTCTTATGGTGATGGGTAGTTCTCACTTTGAGGAAGATCCATTTTTCACTATAATCTTGCAAGTTCAGCTTTTGAAGTGCCATGATATCTAGAAATATTATTGTGGCCATGTTCTTTTCCAATGTCCTCCTTTTTCCCCCCTTTTGTCACCTCACAAAGCAAGTTCACCCATGAGGTTAGCCTATACCCCTACTTCACATCCAAATAGTTCTTTTCCATTTTCAAATTATAAAACAAATGACGAAAAAACCCTAAAAATGGTTGCAACAACTTCATTTACAAGGAGGATCGTGACACTGAAGCTCAGCCATAGAAACACTTTCCCATATCATTAATTTGTAGTGCAAGAAAACAAATGAAGGAGAAATGGTTTGATTTTTCACAGTACGTAAACAAAACCTAACTATGAACAAAGTGTGTTCAAGAAATATTCTTCCATTTCTCCACCTAGACCATCACCTCACTCAATGTGTGGAATGGATTTAAATGCGATGCATTCCTCCTGAAAAAATTATCAAATTTTACATGTAGCTCATTAATTATCCTTCACCGTTTGACATACCAAAGACCACTTAGTTTTATCTTAGCTTAAATTTATTGGTAATAATACTGTTATGAATAAATCATAGTTGGTGGTAGAGTTAGCGTGCTTTTTCTTTCTTTATGCATTCACTCAATTTCATATTTCAACCACATGGAGATTGAATATGAAAAGGTTTTATGTTGTAAAAAAACATTTTAAAATACCATTTTGAAATGTTAAACCAATGGAATGAATATATATGCAATTGTAATTGAAAATCTACATTATATAGTATTTTTTTTTACACTAAAAATCATATTGCCATAAAGGTTGAGAGTTTGGATCTCAAACAGATTATATTAGTGGAAACTAGGAATATTTTTTTCTATAGCAGGTCATATCCATCTTAGCTCAAGATCTACTAAGTGCTAAGAAGGATATAATTTCTTGAGGTGCAAATTTTATTTAGTGTGAAAACATATTTGATCCCTCTAAATACTTGGTAAATGCAGAGGTAAGATGGAACTAGGGTAAGATGGATGAAGATTATTTAGTAATGAATATAATTTCTAGCAACTTGTTAACAAAAACAAAATTTACATTCAGCTACTAGATTATTTATTTAATTTTGTTGTTAATAAGCCCTTCTTGTCCTCTCGTCCTTTCTTCGCATATTAAGGTATTATATCATAGAGGAACCTCTAAGCTTTTGAACATGATCATATTATAGTTCTTTAAGTAATCGAACATTTTTATTTTTTATTTTTACTTTTTTTGTAATAGGCAATGTTGGGTCAAGAAAAAGGTATGTTTTCTCCTCATAAATAGCTTAATTAAGCATTTGTCATCACATGTTTATCTTCGTTTTATGAATAAAAGTATAGGAAACAACACCAAAAGCTAGGTAAAAGTGATTAATAACAAATTAGATAAATATGGGCATGGAAAACTGACTTTCACTATCTTTACATGCAGGGATTCAGATTGGATGATTGTTGTTCAATTGACAGAACAACAACAACTAGTAAAGGAAAAAGGACAGCAGAAGACTAGAGGACCAATGCTATTCCATGATGAAATGAAATCGAGTGTTGTGAAATCCTCAAGATCCCCTGATCCTGAGGATTCGCTTCTATCCAGTTACTTTTCCAAATGTTATATAAATCCATAAGGTGAATTGAACAACTAGTTACGAGCTCGCAGATTGTAACTATTCTTTTTGGACATATAATACTTTCATCACGATGATGCTGTAACTATGTAATTAACTTTAATAAATAAGACTATGTTTCATCGATAATTGTATTCTAAATATCTAACAGCAGGGACTTTTGGAGACTTTGGGCCCAGCCAATAGGAGATCTTCTGCTTCAATTGTGTTATAACCATTTATGTTTACTGTTATACTTGTTTATTATTTCTAGTTTGTAAAGTTAGCATCATTCTTGTTACTGTGAGGATTAATGATTCTGATTTGCATTTGATGTTCAATCAAGATTCTGTATTTAGCTGTGTGTTATATATGTGTGATACTTGTTATCGAATTGGTTATGTTAATTTCAGTATTAGATCGTTGTTCATTCTAAAGTAACACTATCATAGATTTTGAAACCAGAGTTGATTGCTTTCCATGAAATGTTTATATGGTTATTTTTTGTTCAATTGTTAGAGATTTTTTTCCTGTTAACTGAATTAGTTTTAATACCAGTTAGATTTCCAAGTGTGATCCTTTCTATTTTGATTCCAATTCAGTTTCTTACAGAATAGATTAAGTAGATTTGAAGGTTTGTTATGAATCCCATTGAAAATTGTTTGGATTTAATTTAGACACATAGACATTAGTAGTTGCAACAATTCCAACTTATTTCATTATAAGTTGACCTTTGAATTCACTACATATATAGTACTGACACTCTTGAAATAAAAAGACTTGCCTTGGGTTTATGATTAATGTAGGTATTAAGATTGTTTGTAATAAGACATATTAGTGCACCAACATTTTGGCGTCATTGCCGGGGAGAGTGTTCCAAAGTGATTTATTTTAGTTTGTTGCAAAAGAATAGGGTTTTAAAAAACGAGAGGCAAGAACGTGAGGATGAGCTTAAAAACTTTTTAAACCATCTCAACAACATCTCCAAAGACATCAAATTCACTATGGAAATTGAAGAAAATAATTGCATCCCTTTCTTGGACATCCTCCTCATTAGAAACAAGGATGGTTCTATTGGTCGCAAAGTGTTAAGGAAGAAGGCGCCCAAAAAATGGGGGTTCATGAAAGCCATGTTGAGGAGGAAATCACTTACTTTAAAAGAGCCTTTTCCAATCTAGGATATAATAATAAAGATATCTTCAAATCCATTCACAAAGCCAAAACTAGAAATAATAAAAACAAAGCTAACGGCCACTAACGCCTACCTTCCGTATATTCATGGTGTAACTGACAAACTAGCCAAAATCATCTTAAAAAAGAATATCATAACCTCATTCAAACCCTTGACAACTATTAGACAAAGAATGAAATTAGTACATCCCAGAACATCTCCAACAAAAAGGTGTTTATATTATTCACTGTTCCTGTGGAGAAAAATATATTGGGGAAATAGGTAGATCAGTCAGTATCAGGCTAAAAGAGCATAGTGCAGATATCCATAGGGAAAGAACCTGTTCCTCAGCCTTGGCAGAACACGCAAGTAAAACTAACCACCATATATGCCTTGAAAACACAAAAGTCATCGCTAATGAAAAACAATATTTCAAGCAAAAAGTTCGAGAAGATCTTGAGATCGTAAAACAACCTCATAACCTCAACAGGGACGGGGGCTTGGAAATTAGTAGAAATTGGACCTCACTCCACACCCCTGCGGATTAAAGGAAACCTCCCTTCTTTAGATCAAATCTTGGGTTTAATATGCTATCATGCTTATATTAAATTAGAATCTCAACATTAATAACCCCCAAAATTCATAAAACAAATGTCCCCTTGAGACCTATATTCAATACTATAGGTTCACCCACATATGAATTAGCAAAGTATGTCGCTAGGAAATTAGCTCCGCTAGTGGGTAAGACCAGTTCTTACATAAAAGACTCCAACCAATATGTTGATTCATTAAAAATGCTAAGATAGATCCGAGTGATAAAATCATCAGTTTTGATGTTGTCCAACTGTTCACTAAAATTCCCTTAGATGAAGCAGTTCAAGTAGTCAAAGAGGTGGCTGACCCTCAAACTGCAAGATTAGCTGAAATCTGTCTATGGTCCACCTTCTTCACCTTCCAAGGGGACATTTTTGAGCAAACATCAGGAGTGGCTATGGGATCACCCCTTTCACCTATTGTAGCCCATCTCTTCATGGAGAAGTTTGAAAAGAAGGCTCTTGACACCTACCCTCTAAAAGCCATGTTTTGGATTAGGTTTGTGGATGACACCAGTGTGGATTGGCCCCATCGTGAGGACGAGCTTAAAAACATTTTAAAACATCTCAACATCATCTCCAAAGACATCAAATTCACTATGGAAATTGAAGAAAATAATTGCACCCCTTTCTTGGACATCCTCCTCATTAGAAACAAGGATGGTTCTATTGGTCACAAAGTGTTCAGGAAAAAGGTGCCCCAAAAATGGGGGTTCTTCAAACCCTCTTCACTAGAGCCTGTAGAATTTTGGATGAAAGCCATGTTGAGGAGGAAAGCACTTACTTAAAAAGGGCCTTTTCCAATCTAGGATATAATAATAAAGATATCTTCAAAGCCATTCACAAAGCCAAAACTAGAAACAATAAAAACAAAGCTAACGATTCCCCAGCCACTAACGCCTGCCTTCCGTATATTCATGGTGTAACTGACAAACTAGCCAAAATCCTCTTAAAAAAGAATATCATAACCTCATTCAAACCCTTGAAAACTATTAGACAAAGAATGAAATTAGTAAAAGACATCCCAAAACATCTCCAGCAAAAAGGTGTTTATATTATTGACTGTTCCTGTGGAGAACAATATATCGGGGAAATAGGTAGATCAGTCAGTATCAGGCTAAAAGAGCATAGTGCAGATATCCGTAGGGAAAGAACCCATTCCTCAGCCTTGGCAGAACACGCAAGTAAAACTAACCACCATATATGCCTTGAAAACACAAAAGTCATCGCTAATGAAAAACGCTATTTCAAGTGAAAAGTCCGAGAAGCTCCTGAGATCGTAAAACACCCTCATAACCTCAACAGGGACGGGGGCTTGGAAATTAGTAGAAATTGGACCTCACTCCTCACCCCTGCGGATTAAAGGAAACCTCCCTTCTTTATATCAAATCTTGGGTTTAATATGCTATCATGCTTATATTAAATTAAAATCTCAACATTAATAATACATCAACTTCCTAAGTAACTAAGAAACTCACTAGAATTGAATAAAATAAATAAAAATAAAACTAAAATAATCAAAATTGGCATAGAATTACAATTAGATAAAAACTTAATAGTCTCAGGATAAATAATTTATCAACCTCCTTAGTAACTAAGAATCTCACTAGAATTGAATAAAATAAATTAAAATAAAACTAAAACAAATAAACAAAATTAGCATAAAATTACAATTAGATAAAAACTTAATACATAAGCAATCAACTCAAGATATCAATTAACAACTATAATAATTACACACATGTATAATAAATAAATAATTAACTTTAATTTATCAAAATATTAAAAGAATGGTAAAAAATCATCCTTACCATAGGAACGTTTTAGGAATTCACTAACAATCGTATGAACACGACATTAAATAATACATTAACCTCATAAGAAACTAAAAACTTGAAAAAAATTAAGCATATATAAACTAAATTACTATAGGTTATAAACTAAATTACTATAAGTTACTATTAACTAAAACATAATTAAAAAAAAAAAAATATAACACAACATTAAATAATACATTAACCTCATAAGAAACTAAAAACTTGTAAAACGTTAAACATATATAAACTAAATTACTATAGGTTATAAAATAAATTACTATAAGTTACTATTAACTAAAACATAAGTTACTATTAACCAAAACATAATTATTAAAAAAATATAACCAAATAACTTATTATAAAAATAATGCACTTAAATGTAATTAATAAAAAACTTTAATAGTTATATACATGTATAATAAAATTAAAAAAGAGCTTTAACAAAAATAAAAAAGAGCTTTAATATTTCAGGATAATTATAAATATATTAAAATATTAAATATCTGGTTAATTCTTAATCATTAAGTTGGTCGGCTCTCAGACTTGACATCTCAACCTAACCTTATTTATCTCTACTGTCTCTCTCTCCTTTGTAAAAACAAGTCCTGATGATGAGTCTTGCTCTAAACACGTAGACAAATGCAAAGATGAACACTATGGAATATCGGAATTTAGATTCTAAAAAACCCAACCACAGAAATCTACAATCCATTATAGTTAATAAGTTTCTTCCCGATATTTTATGAGAAATGTTTGAGTTAATTAATTCACCTAACTAATTATTTCCCCAATATTTTTGGGAGTCCATTAAAATTAAAATTTTCAATTTTCAATTATGCTTAATAAGTTTTTCCCCTATATTTTCTGGAGAGTGTTTGAGTTAATTAATTCCCCAACGAGGTATTTCCCCGATATTTTCGAGAGCCCATTAAAGTTATAATTCCAATTTTTCAATTATACTTAATGTGGAGTGCTTGAGTTAATTGATTCACCCAACAAATAGTTGAGGTGTCTCCACTAGCCTACATTGGCAATAAGTGTCTATGAAAGGAATATAATCATATTTAAATTTGATTGGTCAGTTTGTAGAAAGTGGGAGCGGTCCTGGTGTCGAATAGTTAGCTCCACTCGCCTATATTGGTCAAAGTGTATAAAAGGAAGGTAAACAAATTAAAATTTGACTGGTCAGTCGTAGTAAGTGGGGGCCAGGCTTTTAAAAGTCGTCGAAATTCATTGCTGCTGATTAGATTTTGTTTTATTATTATTATTTGAAATTTAGTTTTTATTGTAGTAATAAAAAATTATTGAGGAAAACATACATAATGGTGAGAATTAACCCTTGGTAATTAGATTTTGTTTTATTATTATTATTTGAAATTTAGTTTTTATTGTAGTAATAAAAAATTTATGAGAAAAACATATATAATGGTGGGAATTAACCCTTGGTAATTAGATTTACTTACATCTTATTCCAACTATTATTTTAGGAAAAAACTTAAATTATGAAAATAAGTAATTAATGGTGGATATATTATTTACTTGTTTATGGGTTATTTTCAAAGATTTTAATTTTAGATTATTTCCACTAAGAATAAAAATTCACTAAACAAATATCTAAAAATATATCCATATACCATTATATTGTAAAAACATGACAGTGAAATCTTCAAATTATAATTTAATTAAATATTCGAAAAAATAATCTTTTAATAATTATTAAAAAATAATACTTTTTTTTTCAACATTTAATTTATAAATGTAATAATAAATACTAACCTAATAATCATAATATTTTATATAGTAGTAAATAAAAATAAAACCTTAATTTGTATGCTTATTTACATAAAATAGTTAAAGATTAAAAGCGTAAAAAATAGAACGTTAAAAAATACAAGGTAATTAATCTCGTGTGATCGCCCAGCCATGTTTAAAATAAAAATAAAAAGGGATATTTTATATTTTTCAAAGTAGCTATTTGAGCAGTAGGTGTGACTATTCAAATAGGAGTTCGTTTTATTCAACGACAGAGTCTCTATCGACCAATAACTGTGATTGCTTGAGATGCAAGCAAGTATTTAAAATAAGTACAAATAATGGGACGTCGCTACCACTGCCCATCTCATTATTGAAACTTTTCAATATACGAGCATCATTATTTACACCGCACGTCACGTCATATATTGAACTATTTCGCTGTAAATTATTTATTTTAAGTTATATGTATATTTACGAGAAAAATTTTCTACTTAAATCACATGATTTATTTTAAATTATATATATTTATGAGAAAATTCTTCGACGTAAATTACATAATTGTAAATCACACAATCTTACACCGAAGAATTCTGTATATTTTTTGAATATATATTTTCAATGGAATTTGTTTGAAATTTTGTGGAAATTTGTTTGATTGGCCCATATAAAAGTTGTGAAAAGTTTATGCGCGAAAATCATGCTGGGCCATGAGCGAGAGACCCGGAAGCGGACGCTTCTTTCGCAGCGACTGCGGGAAAATACAGAGGAGAAATCGCGGGGCCGTATGAGCAGCTGGATTTGGCGCGGAATGACTGATTAATTTATTTGAAATATGCTGTGTTCAAAGCTATTAACTTTAAACACCCTGCTAAAGAAAAAAAAGGAAAGATTTATTAGTACTCTGATAAGTTGCTAGGCTGTAGCTTGCTTCTCTCACTTCGTACCCAGCCCCCACCAAATTCCAATAGTGACTGCAACTTTCTTCTCCCTCTGTGCACCGACCCAATTCTAATTAGAAATGTTGTCGCAACTTTCTTCAACATTATGCCCCACTCAATACAACTTTGTTGACCAGGTATGTCCCAGTCCACACGGTTTTTCCACTTACTCTGCAGCCTTCAGCAAAGTTATGTGAGTGCTGTGTTTGTATTTATATGCATGTCAGGCACATAGCATAGTAAAGAAAGGAACTCACCCAACGTAATAATTCACCTCATGAAATATTCGCCCAATATTTTCGGGAGTCCATTGAAACCAAATATTCGCCCAATATTTTCGGGAGTACATTGAAATTATAATTTCAGGTTTTCAATTAAGCTTGATAAGTTTTTCCAGTGTTTGAGTTAATTAATTCTCAACGAAGTGTTTCACCGCGGTCAAACAAAAAACTTTTACGCAATGTTAAAATTCATTTGTTGAAGGTTTGATGAAGTCTGAGAACCGTTGATTCGCCCTCATGAAATCGAACGGTTCACAACAATATCTGGAGACCCTTTTCAACCGAACTTTATGTCCCGATGGAAAGTGGTTTTGAAGACGTACAGTTGGACGCGTGGCCAAATTTTATTGCATCGGGCGCGCTTGTACGAAAACCACTTGTAGACCAAAAGCGATCCGATGAGCTTTGATGGTTTCGGGAATGGTTTTTAAAGTTTTCGTTTTAATGTTTTAATGCTGCTGCACGGCAAGTTGAAATTAATATTTCAACACTCCCCTTTAATTTGAACTGTTGGGCATTCAGTCATACCCAAACACTTCCTCAAAAATTCAAAGCTTTTCTGATCCAATGGCTTTGTCAAAATGTCTGCAACCTGTTCTTGAGTCCTGCAATGTTGTAAGACAATTTCTCCATTGCTTACCAATTCCCTGATGTAGTGAAACCTTGTGTCAATGTGTTTCGTTCTCTTATGAAACACTGAATTCTT
>APFE030044044.1:0-25000 GCA_000404065.3 Pinus taeda | reverse complement strand
CTTCTAAAATTTTAAATATTTTAAAATATTTCTAGAAGTTTCTAACAGTTATTTTTTTATCGTTTCATGGTACTTGCCCTGTCCATTTTTGCTATATAAGGACAGCTTGTATCTCATTTCTTTTGTATCACTGATAAGTCCATGAGGACGAAACTAGTTTGATAATACAAGAGATTTGTTTTGCATATTATGTGTGTTGCATAATTTTGTGTCCTTAGCATTTTTTCTCTTTTCAGTTTTATCTATCGGTTGTGTTTCAGTATTGTTCCTGCCTTACTCTCTTTTTGGTTTTAGCCCTAAACTCAATCCATGGCGTGGAACACTACTGAAAACCTTGGTCCTGTTACTGGATCCAGGTCGGCCCAGAATTCTCAACACTCTCATAATATTTAGAGTGCTTAGGATGCTCAAGAACATGACTCTGCTTCTTCTTATGACAGGATTTTTAACCAGTTTTTGTGGGAGAATTCTCTACCTCGCCGTGAGAATGCTGCCCAACCTTATTTTATTCGTATTATTCAGCCGAGGCAGGATTTTTATGATGCACATCCAACTCTGGAGCCCGAGATTACTGCACCTATTGGTGTTGCTGGGACTGTGCAGTACCCTCCAGAAACTGGGCAGCTAGACCCAGCTGCTTTTGCCAATACTATGCAGGTCCCTCCAAGAGATCCTCTCACAGGCACTGTGCAGATGGGCCCAGCAACAACTGCTCAGCTATCTTTTGCTCAGCCAGCCATTAATCTTGCTCCAGAATTGTCTAATGCTCATCAGCATCCGGGTAATGAAGAAATTCTACCTATGCCTAATTCTTGGACGGAAGTTATACAATGTGTCGTGAAAGACTTTCAAAAAGCAACTGAAATCTTGCTCAGATCTCAGTCGCTTGTTGAAAAACTGTAGGCTCTTAAGCAAGACTATAGATTCATTTAGAGTCTTATGGTAAAAACTCCGGGTCTTGTGGCATCTGACCCTCATGCTACTGCTACTCTTAAATCTGGGCTGGAATCAATTACTGCCAGATATAGAAAAGAATGCCATGCATTCTACTTGCATCATGAGAGAACAATTGTTGAGAAAAATGAAGCAAGGGTTTCGCAACTTGCTTCAGATTTCCGCAACAATCCTTAACAGATTGCCATTCCTTTTCAGCATATTCAGTTCACCAGCTCCTCTGGTCCTCTTGATGGCAGCACTATTGTTGCTCAATGGATTTCGCTTGCCTTGTCATCTTACAATCGACAAGTCAATCAATTCCAAATAGAGCTTGTTGAACGTCGTTTAGCCCAGAACGCTGCTCAAGTCACCAGAAATGCTGCACGGGAAGAAGTAGCTAAGCATGCCAATGACATTCCCCATGGAGAAGAAATTTCTATACTGGTCCAAAGAGAGGTTGCTAAATCTCTTAAGGCCCAACAACAGAAATTTGATGCTACTCTGAAGCCCCTGCAAGATCAACTTGCCTATCTCATAGAGCTTCAGACTTCTGGCATCCTAGCAGCACCACAGCAGCAGCAACGTACTCAGCAGCACAGACAGCCCCAGAAGCGCAGACAACAACCCCAGCAACAACAACCCCTACACAGTCAGAAGAGGTAGCAGCTGCCCTAGCAGCCTCTGTGCAGTCAGCCCCAGCAACTGCGCAGATAGCCTCAGAGGCAGCAACAGTTTCAGTAGCTACCCTAGCAACCTACTGCGCAGCAACCTCAGCCAAAAAACGGGGTTGGCAGGGTGCGGTTCCGTTGAGGGAAACGCTCCACTCAATCTGTTGTTGGACAGTCAGCCTCTGCTCAAAACCAATTTTTCCAGAACATTGGTTTGAATCCAGACGCTGCCCCATATGCGCCAATGCAGCAAAGTTTGCCCCAAAACCTTGCCCAGAACAAAGGCAAGGCTCCTTTAGTGTAAGCAAGCTTTGTCATCTTTTTTGGTTTCCCTCGATTAGTCCCGCTTCTTTCTTGGCTTATCTGCTAGGAAAAATGACTCCTTTCCAGATCGATCGTAGGATTAGCAATCTTGCTATCCAAAATCTTTCTTCCACTCCTCTTTCCTTCAGCCAAACCAAATTCTTGGGCCTAGGGCACAAATACATTCCTTGGCCTCCTCCCATGGCCATAAATGACATTCTCAAGGAGTATGCCTATTTCTCTCGACTTTGTCGTCTTAGGCGGTTTTTAAGACTTTCTATAGATGAATCCTACAATCCCTTTTGTTTGCCCAATCCCACTTGGGAACCGCCTATTAATGATCCTGATCTTAATCACTCTCTTCATATTGGCTTATCCATCCTTCATGACCACATTGCTTCCGTAAACTTTTCCTCCAAACCTAGATTCTCTAGATCCCAGCTGCTTGCACTAAGGAGTCTTTGTCGCCTCCCTATTGTAATCAAACCGGTAGACAAAAATCTGGGCATTGTTGTTCTCCACAAAGATAGTTATGTTGCTAAAGCTCACCGGAAACTCTCGGATCTCAATGTCTACAGGCAGTATGCAGTAGTTCCATGGATGGCCATCAGAAGATCTCTCAGCTAGCTTCAAGCTAGATATAAAAATCTTCTTTCAGTGCAACAATGGGAATACATAATTCATGTCAAAACTCATAATGCTAGAGCTTGCAGGCTCTACCATATTTGGAAAGTTCATAAAAACCGGCCTGTTGGTAGACCTATTTGTGCCTACAATGGTTTTATGCTTGAACCGCTTTCCAAATTCTTGCATTATAAACTTCTCAGCACCTTTTCTTTCTCAACCGAATCATCTTCCAGATTCTCTTACTTTACTACAGGATATTGAATCCAAGCATTTTGCTGTTGATTCATTTCTTGTAACTTTTGATGTTGAGTCTCTATATCCTAGCATTCCCACTCAGGAAGGCTTGCATGCCTTACGGTAAATGCTTGAGCAAAGCACTGTTGAACTCTTTACTCCATAAGATGTCAAATTTCTGGTTAGCACAACAGAATTAGTGCTCAAATGGCACTTTCTTAAGTTTGATGGCTCTTTCTATCGGCAAATTCGAAGCACAACTATGGGCATCAACTTTGTTGTGGTTTATGCTTCCCTTTTTCTTTGCCACCTTGAGGTATGAGTCTTCAGAAGATTTCCCACCCCTGAGATCCAGCTCTTCAGACGCTTCATCAATGATGGATGCATTGTTTGGAATGGCTCCAAAGACAGATTGGTTCAGTTCTTGGATTGCTATCAGTTCATCTATCCTGAGCACATCTGGATCACTTCTTGCATCTCATCCACTAGTGTCAACATTCTGGATATCGTGCTTTTCAAAGGTCCAGACTTTCATGCCTCTGGAAAGCTTTCTACTAGATGCTTTCAGAAGCCATTGAATGCCTATCAGTATATTCCTTTCTCTTCATGGCATCCTTAGCACCAGAAAGTGGCATTCATGGTCAATGAGCTGCAGAGATATCTTCGAGAGAGAGCAGTCCGATGGGGTTTATAGAACTCAGGCGAGCATTCTACACCAGGCTTCGGTCGAGAGGTTACCCACTGGATTTTTCCAGGCTTGTTTTGCCAAAGTTCATTGGGATCAAAGGGATGCTCTAACGCAACAGGTCTATGCGCGAGGTCCTCTTCACTCTTCTGGCCTCAAAACGGCCCCCCTGGTGTTGAAGCTGGACTTCTGCGAAGCCATTAGAGCTTTGAACCTTGGGGTTTCCCTAAACCCTAAAATTTATGGAGAATTCTAGCGCTACCCTTTGCTACAACATATTCCTAAACCTTTGATCTGTTGGAGAAATCCACGAAAGATCGGGACATTCTACATGAGCAGTGCAGATCCTCGGCCATGATTCCTTCAGGAGCAGTGCAAATTTTTTAAATTTAAAATATTTAAATATTTAAATATTAAATTAAATATTTTAAAATATTTCTAAAAGTTTCTAACAGTTACTTTTTGACCATTTCATGGCACTTGCCTTGTCCATTTTTGCTATATAAGGACAGCTTGTATCTCATTTCTTTTATATCACTGATGAGTCCATGAGGACGAAACTAGTTTGATAATACAAGAGATTTGTTTTGCATATTATGTGTGTTGCATAATTTTGTGTCCTTGGCATTTTTCCTATTTTCAGTTTTATCTATCGGTTGTGTTTTAGTATTGTTCCCGCCTTACTCTCTTTTTGGTTTTTGTCCTTAGCATTTTTTCTGTTTTCAGTTTTATCTAGTGGTTGTGTTTCAGTATTGTTCCCGCCTTACTCTCTTTTTGGTTTTAGCCCTAAACCCTAAACCCTAAACTTTATGGAGAATTCCAGCGCTACCCTTTGCTACAGCATATTCCTAAACCTTTGATTTGTTGGAGAAATCCGTGAAAGATCGGGACATTCTACATGAGCAGCGCAGATCCTTGGCCATGATTCATTCATGAGCAGTACATATTTTTCTAAAATTTTAAATATTTAAATATTTAAAATTAAATATTTTAAAATATTTCTAGAAGTTTCTAACGGTTACTTTTTTACCGTTTCATGATACTTGCCCTGTCCATTTTTGCTATATAAGGATAGCTTGTATCTCATTTCTTTTGTATCACTGATGAGTCCATGAGGACGAAACTAGTTTGATAATGCAAGAGATTTGTTTTGCATATTATGTGTGTTGCATAATTTTGTGTCCTTAGCAATTTTTCTGTTTTCAGTTTTATCTATCGGTTGTGTTTCAGTATTGTTCCCGCCTTACTCTCTTTTTGATTTTAGCCCTAAACTCAGTTCATGGCGTGGAACACTGCTGAAAACACTAGTCTTGTTACTAGATCCAGGTCGGCCCAGAATTCTCAGCACTCTCATAATATTCAAAGTGCTTAGGATGCTCAAGAACATGACTCTGCTTCTTCTTATGACAGGATTTTTAACCAGTTTTTGCGAAAGAATTCTCTTCCTTGCCGTGAGAATGCTGCCCAGCCTGATTTTATTCCTACTATTTAGCCGGGGCAGGATTTTTACAATGCTCATCCAAATCTGGAGCCTGAGATTACTGTAGCCATTGGTGTTGCTGGGACTGCGCAGTACCCTCCAGAAACTGCGCAGCTAGACCCAGCTGCTTTTGCCAATACTGCGCAGGTCCCTCCAAGAGATCCTCTCTCGGGGACTACGCAGATGGGCCCAGCAACAACTACTCAGCCATCTTCTACTCAGCCAGCCATTAATCTTGCTCCAAAGCCGTCTAATGCTTGCCAGCATCCGAGTAATGAAGAAATTCCGCCTATGCCTAATTCTTGGGTGGAAGTTATACAATGTGTCGTGAAAGACTTTCAAAAAACCACTGAAATCTTGCTCAGATCTTAGTCGCTTGTTGAAAAACTGCAGGCTCTTGAGCAAGACAATAGAGTCATTTAGAGTCTTATGGTAAAAACTCTGTGTCTTGTGGCATCTGACCCTGATGCTACTGCTACTCTTAAATCTAGGCTGGAATCAATTACTTCCAGATATAGAAAAGAATGCCATGCATTCTACTTGCAGCATGAGAGAACAATTGTTGAAAAAGATGAAGCGAGGGTTTCGCAACTTGCTTCAGAATTCCGCAACAATCTTCAGTAGCTTTCCATTCCTTTTCAACATATTCAGTTCACCAACGCCTCCAGTCCTGTTGATGGCAACACTATTGCTGCTCAATGGATTTCGGTTGCCTTGTTGTCTTACAATCGATAATTCAATCAATTCCAAATAGAGCTTGTTGAACGTCGTTCAGCCCGGAACGCTGCTCAAGTTGCCAGAAATGTTGCACGAGAAGAATTAGCTAAGCATGCTAATGACATTCCCCGTGAAGAAGCAATTTCTATACTGGTCCAAAGAGAGGTTGCTAAATCTCTTCATCCCCAACAACAAAAATTTGATGCTACTCTGAAGCCCCTGCAAGATCAACTTGCCTATCTCATAGAGCTTCAAACTTCTGGCATCCCAGTAGCACCACAACAGTAGCAGCAGCATACTCAGCAGCACAGACAGCCCCAGTAGCGCAGAGAGCAGCATCAGTAGCCCCAACAACAACAGCAATAGTAGCCCCTGCGCAATCAGAAGAGGCAGCAGCTGCCCCAGCAGCCTCTGTGTAGTCAACCCTAGCAACTGCGCAGACAGCGTCAGAGGCAACAGCTGCCCCAATAACCTACTGCCCAGCAACCTCAGCAAAAAAAAGGGGTTGGCAGGGTGCGGTTTCGCCGAGGGAAATTCTCCACTCAATCTGTTGCTGGACATTCGGCCTCCGCTCAAAACTAGTTTTTCTAGAACATTGGTTTGAATTCGGAAGCTGCCCCATATGCGCCACTGCAACAAAGTTTGCCCCAGAACCTTCCCCGGAACAAAGGCAAGGCTCCTTTAGTGTAAGCAAGCTCCATAATCTTTTTTGGTTGCCCTCCATTAGTCCCGCTTCTTACTTGGCTTATTTGCTAGGAAAAATGACTACTTCCCAGATAGATTGTAGGATTAGCAATCTTGCTATCCACAATCTTTCTTCCACTCCTCTTTCCTTCAGCCAAACCAAATTTCTGGGCCTAGGGTACAAATACATTCCTTGGCCTCCTCCCATGGCCATAGATGACATTCTCAAGGAGTATGCCTATTTCTCTCGACTTTGTCGTCTTAGGCAGTTTTTCAGATTTTCTATAGATGAATCCTACAATCCCTTTCGTTTGCCCAATCCCACTTGGGAACTGCCTATCAATGATCCTGATCTTAATCACTCTCTTCATATTGGCTTATCCATCCTTCATGACCGCATTGCTTCTGTAAACTTTTCCTCCAAACCCAGATTCTCTAGATCCCAACTGCTTGCACTAAGGAGTCTTCGTCACCTCCCTATTATAATCAAACCAGCAGACAAAAATCTAGGCATTTTTGTTCTCGACAGAGATAGTTATGTTGCTGAAGCTCACCGGCAACTCTCGAATCTCAATGTCTACAGGAAATATGCAGCAGTTCCATGGATGGCCATTAGAAGATCTCTCAGTCAGCTTCAAGCCAGATATAGAAATATTCATTCAGTGCAACAATGGGAATACATAATGCAAGTCAAAACTCATAATGCTAGAGCTTGCAGGCTCTACTTTATTTGGAAAGTTCATAAAAACCCGCCTGTTGGTAGACCTATTTGTGCCTACAACGGTTTTATGCTTGAACCGCTTTCCAAATTCTTTCATTATAAACTTCTTAGCACCTTGCTTGCTCAACCGAATCATCTTCCATATTCTCTTACTTTACTACAGGATATTGAATCCAAGCGTTTTTCTGTTGATTCATTTCTTGTAACTTTCGATGTTGAGTCTTTATATCCCAGCATTCCCACTCAGGAAGGCTTGCATGCCTTACGGGAAATGCTTGAGCAAAGCATTGCTGAACTCTTTACTCTAGAAGATGTCAACTTTTTGGACAGTGCAGCAGAATTGGTGCTCAAATGGCACTTTCTTCAGTTGATGACTCTTTCTATCGGTAAATTCTAGGCACAGCTATGGGCAGCAACTTTGCTGTGGTTTATGCTTGCCTTTTTCTTTGCCACCTTGAGCTACAAGTCTTCAGAAGGTTTCTTGCCCCTGACTTCTGGCTCTTTAGGCGCTTCATCGATGATGGCTGCATGGTTTGGAATGGCTCCAAAGAGAGATTGGTTCAGTTCTTGGATTGCTATCAGTCCATCTATCCTGAGCACATCCGGAACACTTATTGCATCTCATCCACTAGTGTCAACATTCTGGACATCGTGCTTTTCAAAGGTCGAGACTTTCATGCCTCTGGAAAGCTTTCTACTCGATGCTTTTAGAAGCCATTGAATGCCTATCAGTATATTCCTTTCTCTTCATGGCATTCTCGGCACCAGAAAGTGGCATTCATGGTCAATGAGCTGCAGAGATATCTTCAAGAGAGAGTAGTCAGATGGGGTTTCTAGAACTCAGGCAAGCATTCCACACCAGGCTTCGGTCGAGAGGTTACCCACCAGATTTTCTCCATGCTTGTTTTGCCAAAGTTCATTAGGATCAAAGGGATGCTCTAATGCAGCAGGTCTATTCGTGAGGCCCTCTTCACTCTTCTGGCCTCAAAAGGGCCCCCCTGGTGTTGAAGCTGGACTTCTGCGAAGCCATTAGAGCTTTAAACCTTGGTGGTTTCCTAAACCCTAAACTTTATGGAGAATTCCAACGCTACCCTTTTCTACAGCATATTCCTAAACGTTTGATCTATTAGAGAAATCCGTGAAATATCGGGACATTCTACATGAGCAGCGCAGATCTAAAAGTTTCTAACGGTTACTTTTTAACCCTTTCATGGCACTTTCCCTGTCCATTTTTGCTATATAAGGAAAGCTTGTATCTCATTTCTTTTGTATCACTCATGAGTCCATGAGGACGAAACTAGTTTGATAATACAAGAGATTTGTTTTGCATATTATGTGTGTTGCATAATTTTGTGTCCTTAACATTTTTTCTCTCTTTAGTTTTATCTATCGGTTGTGTTTCAATATTGTTCCCGCCTTACTCTCTTTTTGGTTTTAGCCCTAAACTCAGTCCATGGCGTGGAACACTGCTGAAAACGTTGGTCCTGTTACTAGATCCAGGTCGGCCCAGAATTCTCAACACTCTGATAATATTCAGAGTGCTCGGGATGCTCAAGAACATGACCTTGCTTCTTCTTATGACAAGATTTTTAACCAGTTTTTGCGGGAGAATTCTCTTCCTCGCCGTGAGAATGCTGCCCAACTTGATTTTATTCCTACTATTCAACCGGGGCAGGATTTTTACGATGCTCATCCAACTCTGGAGCTCGAGATTATTGCAGCCATTGGTGTTGCTGGGACTATGCAGTACCCTCCAGAAACTGCACAACTAGACCCAGTTGCTTTTGCCAATACTACGCAAGTCCCTCCAAGGGATCCTCTCTCGGGGACTGTGCAGATGGGCCCAGCAACAACTGCTCAGCCATCTTCTGCTCAGCCAGCCATTAATCTTGCTCCAAAATCGTCTAATGCTCGCCAGCATCCAGGTAATGAAGAAATTATGCCTATGCCTAATTCTTGGATGGAAATTATACAATGTGCCATGAAAGACTTTCAAAAAGCCACTGAAATCTTGCTCGGATCTCAGTCGCTTGTTGAAAAACTGCAGGCTCTTGAGAAAGACAATAGAGTCATTCAGAGTCTTATGGTAAAAACTCTGGGTCTTGTGGCATCTGACCCTAATGCTACTGCTACTCTTAAATCTAGGTTGGAATCAATTACTGCCAGATATAGAAAAGAATGCCATGCATTCTACTTGCAGCATGAGAGAACAATTGTTGAGAAAAATGAAGCAAGGTTTTCGCAACTTGCTTCAGATTTCCGCAACAATCTTCAACAACTTTCCATTCCTTTTCAGCATATTCAGTTCACCAGCTCCTCCGGTCCTCTTGATGGCAGCACTATTGCTGCTCAATGGACTTCGCTTGCCTTGTCGTCTTATAATCTACAAGTCAATCAATTCCAAATAGAGCTTGTTGAATGTCGTTCAGCCCGGAACACTGCTCAAGTTGATAGAAATGTTGCACGGGAAGAATTAGCTAAGCATGCTAATGACATTCCCCGTGAAGAAGCAATTTCTGTACTGGTCCAAAGAGAGGTTGCTAAATCTTTTCAGGCCCAGCAACATAAATTTGATGCTAATGTTAAGCCCCTGCAAGATCAACTTGCCTATCTCATAGAGCTTCAGAATTCTGGCATCCCAGCAGCAGCATACTTAGCAGCGCAGACAACCCTAACAGCGCAAACAATAGCAGCAGCCCCTGCGCAGTCATAAAAAGCAGCAGCTGCCCCACCAACCTTTGCGCAATTAGCCCTAGCAACTGCGCAAACAGCCCTAAAGGCAGCAACAACGTCAGCATCTTCCCTAGCAGCCCACTGCACAGCAGCCTCAACAGCCAAGAAACGGGGTTGGTAGGGTCCGGTTCCGTCGAGGGAAACGCTCCACTCAATCTATTGTTGGACATTCGGCCTCTGCTCAAATCCAAATTTTCCAGAACATTGGTTTGAATCCGGAAGCTACTCCATATGCACCACTGCATGAAAGTTTTCCCTAGAACCTTGCCCATAACAAAGGCAAGGCTCCGTCATCTTTTTTGGTTGCCCTCCATTAGTCCCGCTTCTTACTTGGCTTATCTGCTAGGAAAAATAACTACTTCCCAGATAGATCGTAGGATTAGCAATCTTGCTATCCACAATCTTTCTTCCACTCTTCTTTCCTTCAGCCAAACCAAATTTCTGGGCCTAGGGCACAAATACATTCCTTGGCCTCCTCCCATGGCCATAGATGACATTCTCAAGGAGTATGCATATTTCTCTCGACTTTGTCGTCTTAGGCGGTTTTTCAGATTTTCTATAGATGAATCCTACAATCCCTTTCGTTTGCCCAATCCCTCTTGGGAACTGCCTATCAATGATCGCGATCTTAATCACTCTCTTCATATTGGCTTATCCATCCTTCATGACCACATTTCTTCTGTAAACTTTTCCGCCAAACCCAGATTCTCTAGATCCCAGCTGCTTGCACTAAGGAGTCTTCTTCGCCTCCCTATTGTAATCAAACCGGCACACAAAAATCTTGGCATTGTTGTTCTCGACAAAGATAGTTATGTTGCTAAAGCTCACCGGCAACTCTCGGATCTCAATGTCTACAGGCAGTATACAACAATTCCATGGATGGCCATCAGAAGATCTCTTAGCCAACTTCAAGCCAGATATAGAAATCTTCTTTCAGTGCAACAATGGGAATACATAATGCAAGTCAAAACTCATAATGCTAGAGCTTGCAGGCTCTATTTTATTTGGAAAGTTCATAAAAACCCACCTGTTAGTAGACCTATTTGTGCCTACAATGGTTTTATGCTTGAACTGCTTTCCAAATTCTTGCATTATAAATTTCTCAGCACCTTGATTGCTCAACATAATCATCTTCCAGATTCTCTTACTTTACTACAGGATATTGAATCCAAGTGTTTTGTTGTTGATTCATTTCTTGTACCTTTTGATGTTGAGTCTCTATATCCCAGCATTCCCACTCAAGCAGGCTTGCATGCCTTATGGGAAATGCTTAAGTAAAGCATTGCTGAACTTGTTACTCAAGAAGATGTCAACTTTCTGGTCAGTGCACCAGAATTGGTGCTCAAATGGCACTTTCTTCAGTTGATGGCTCTTTCTATTGGAAAATTTGAGGCACAGCTATGGGCAGCAACTTTGTTGTGGTTTATGCTTGCCTTTTTCTTTGTCACCTTGAGCTACAAGTCTTCAAAATATTTCCCACCCCTGAGATCCAGCTCTTCAGATGCTTCATCGATGATGGCTAGATGGTTTGGAATGGCTCCAAAGAGATATTGGTTCAGTTCTTGGATTGCTATCAGTCCATCTATCCTGAGCACATCTGGATCACTTCTTACATCTCATCCACTAGTGTCAACATTCTGGACATCGTGCTTTTCAAAGGTCCAGACTTTCATGCCTTTGGAAAACCTTCTACTTGATGCTTTCAGAAGCCATTGAATACCTATCAGTATATTCCTTTCTCTCCATGGCATCCTCGGCACCAAAAAGTGGCATTCGTAGTCAATGAGCTATAGAGATATCTTCGAGAGAGAGCAGTCAGATGGGGTTTCTAGAACTCAGGTGAGCATTCTACACCAGGCTTCGGTCGAGACGTTACCCACCGGATTTTCTCCAGGCTTATTTTGCCAAAGTCCAATGGGATCAAAGGGATGCTCTAATGCAGTAGGTCTATGCGCGAGGTCTTCTTCACTCTTCTGACCTCAAAAGGGCCCCCCTGGTGTTGAAGCTAGACTTCTGCGAAGTCACTAGAGCTTTAAACCTTGGGGATTCCCTAAACCCTAAACTTTATGGAGAATTCCAGTGCTACCCTTTGCTACAACATATTCCTAAACCTTTGATCTGTTGGAGAAATCCGCGAAAGATCGGGACATTCTACATGAGCAGCGTAGATCCTCAGCCATGATTCCTTCAGGAGAAGTGCATATTTTTCTAAAATTTTAAATATTTTAAATTAAATATTTTAAAATATTTCTAGAAGTTTCTAACGGTTACTTTTAGACCCTTTCATGGCACTTGCCCTGTCCATTTTTTCTATATAAGGACAACTTGTATCTCATTTCTATTGTATCACTAATGAGTCCATGAGGACGAAACTAGTTTGATAATACAAGAGATTTGTTTTGCATATTATGTGTGTTGCATAATTTTGTGTCCTTAGCATTTTTCTGTTTTCAGTTTTATCTATCGGTTGTGTTTCAATATTGTTCCCGCCTTACTCTCTTTTTGGTTTTAACCCTAAAACCCTTAAACCCTAAACTCTAAACCATAAACCTAAAACCCTAAACCCTAAACCCTAAACCCTAAACCCTAAACCCTAAACCCTAAAACCCTAAACCCTAAAACCCTAAAACCGAACCCTAAACCCTGAACCCTAAGCCCTAAAACCCTAAACCCTAAACCTTAAAACCCTAAAACCTAACCCTAAACCCTAAACCCTAAACCCTAAACCCTAAAACCTTAAACCCTAAACCCCAAACCCCAAACCCAAACCCAAACCCAAACCCTAAACCCTAAACCCTAAACCCTAAAACCCTAAACCCTAAACCCCAAACCCCAAACCCCAAACCCTAAACCCCAAACCCCAAACCCTAAACAATAAACCCTAAAACCTAAACCCCTAAACCCCCAACCCCAAAACCCAAACCCTAAACCCTAAACCCCCAAACCCCAAACCCTAAACCTTAAACCCTAAACCCTAAAACCCTAGACCCTAAACCCTAAACCCTAAACCCTAAACCCCTAAACCCTAAACCCTAAACCCTAAAACCCTAAGACCCTAGACCCCTAAACCCTGGACCCTAGACCCTAAACCCTAAACCCTAAACCCTAAACACTAAACCCTTAAAACCCTAAACCCTAAACCCTAAAACCTAAAAACTAAAACCTAAACCCTAAACCCTAAACCCTAAACCTTAAACCCTAAACCCTAAAATCCTAAACCCTAAAACCTAAACCCAAAACCATAAACCCTAAAACCTTAAACCCTAAAACCCTAAACCCTTTAACTTAGGGTTTTTTATTTATTTCATTTTATTTCTGCCTTAATCACTTTTTTATTTTACCCTAAACCCTAAAACCCTAAACCCTAAACCCTAAACCCTAAGCCATAAACCCTAAACCCTGAACCTTAAAACCCTAAACCCTAAACCATAAACCCTAAAACCCTAAAACCTAAAACCTTAAACCCTAAAACCCCAAACCCTAAACCCTAAACCTTAAACCCTAAACCCTAAACCAATTTTCGCAATCCTTTTTTCGCGATCCTATTTTCGCAATTTCCAGAACTATTTCAGAATCGTTCCCGCCTTACTCTCTTTTCGGTTTTAACCCTAAACCCTAAACCCTAAAACCATAACCCTAAAACCCTAAACCCAAAACCGTAAAACCCTAAACCCTAAACTCTAAAACCCTAAAACCATAAAACCCTAAACCCCAAACCCCAACCCTAAACCCTACCCAAACCCTAAACCCAAATCCTTAAACCCTTAAACCCTAAACCTAACCCAAAACCCTAAAACCTAAACCCTAAAACCTAACCCTACCCTTAAACCCTAAACCTTAAATTTTATGGAGAATTCCAGTGCTACCCTTTGCTACAACATATTCCAAAACCTCTTATTTGTTGGAGAAATTCGTGAAAGATCGGCTCATTCTTCATGAGTAGTGCATACCCTCGGTCATGATTCTTGCAGGAGCAGTGCTTCATTTTTCTAAAATTTTAAAACATTTTTTAATATTTTTTAATATTTTAAATATTTAATTTAATTATTTTTAAGATATTTTAAAATATTTTTAGGGTTTCTAACAGTTACTTTTTTTACCGTTTCAAAGCACTCCCCCTGTCCATTTTGCTATATAAGGACAGCTTATATCTCATTTCTTTTGTATCACTGATGAGTCCATGAGGACGAAACTAGTTTGATAATACAAGAGATTTTTCTTTGCAAATTATGTGTCCTTCATAATTTTGCCTTATATGTCCTTAGCATTTTTTATGTGTTTCGGTGTTTCCCAGGCACTTCAAGCACTTATTTTCAGCTTTTAGTGGTTCTGTTTTTCTGCGGCAGATTTTGTGCAGCAGATTTTTCGCGACAGATATTCTGCGATATATTTTTTGCGGCATATTTTTTGCCACAGATTTTTTGTAATAGATTTTTCACGACAGATTTTTCGTAACATATTTTTCGCAACAGATTTTTCGCAACACTTTTTTCGCGACTCTTTTTTCGTGAAACAATTTTCGCAATCCAGTTTTCGCGAACCAATTTTCAGGATCCTCTTTTCGCGATCCTATTTTCCCAATTTCCATAACTATTTCAGAATCGTTCCCGCCTTACTCTCTTTTTGGTTTTAGCCCTAATTTCAGTCCATGGCTTGGAACACTGCTGAAAACACTCGTCCAGTCACTAGATCCATGTCGGCTTAGAATTCTCAGCATTCTCAGCAATCTCTTAATGCTCAGATGCCCAAGACTCTGCTACTTCATATGACAGGATTTTTACTGCGTATATCTGTGAGCATTCCCTTTCTCGTCGCAAGAATGCTGCCCAACCTAAGATTGCTGCTCAGCCAAGGTAGGATTTTTATGATGCTCATCCTTCTCTGGATCCCATTCAGCCAGAAACCACTGCACAGTTCCAGACCAGTTTTGTTGGGATTGCACAGTGCCCTCCAGAAGACCCTCTCTCAGAGGCTGCGCAGTTGGACCCAACTTCTTTTGCTAGGATTACGCATGGCCCTCAAAGAGATCCTCTCTCAGGGACTGCGCAGATGGACCTAGCCTCATTTTCTCAACCAGCTGCTAATCCGACAAAGGCTCCAGAATCTTCAAATACCCACTAGCAACTGGGTAATGACGAAATTCCACCCATGCCAAATTCATGGGCAGAGGTTATCCAGTGTGCCGTCAAAGATTTTCAAAAATCCACTGAAATCTTACTTAGATCTTAGTCGCTCGTTGAAAAACTGGAGGCTCTTGAGCAAGACAACAGAGTCATTCAGAGTCTTATGGTTGGCATCTAACCCTGATGCTTCCACATCTATCAAAGCTGGGCTTAAGACAATTACTGCCAGATATAGAAAATAATGCCATGCATTCTATTTGCAGCAAGAAAGGGAAATTATTGAGAGAAATGAAGCAAGGATTTCACAGCTTGCATTAGATTTCCGCAACAATCTTCAACAACTTGCCATTCCATTCCAGGTCATTCAGTTCACCAACTCTTCTGGTCCAGTTGATGGCAACACTATTGCTGCACAATGGATTTCGCTTGCCTTGTCTTCCTACAATCAACAAGTCAACCAATTCCAAATAGAGCTTGTTGAACGTCAATCTGCTTGGATTACTGCTCAAGCCGCCAAAAACTCTGCATGGGAAGAACTAGCAAAGCATGCTAATGACATTCCCCGTGAAAATGCAATTTTTGTGTTGGTTCAAAGAGAAGTTGCTAAATCTCTTTAGGCCCAGCAACAGAAATTTGATGCTACTTTAAAACCATTGCAAGATCAGCTTGCTTTTCTCATAGAGCTTCAAACTTCTGGAAACTTGACAGTACCGCAACATTCACGGCAACAGCAGTAGCAGAAAAATCAACAGCGCTGACAGCCTCAGTAGTAGCAGCCGTAGCAGTAGCTACAGCAGCCGCCCCAGCGCAGACAAAAGAGGCAGCAGCTGCCCCAGCAGCCTCTGCGTAGTTAGCCCCAGCAACTACGCAAACAACCCTAGAGGCAGCAACAGCTTTAGCAGCTGCCCGAGCAGCCCATTGCGCAGCAACCTCAGGAGCCAAAAAATGGGGTGGGCAGGGTGTGGTTCCGCCGAGGGAAACAGTCCACCCAATTTGCTGCTGGGCAATCGGCCTCCGTTCAAAACCATTTTTTCCTAAACACTGGTTTGAATCCGGAAGCTGCCCCATTTGTGCCACCACAGCAAAGTTTGCCTCAGAACCTTACCCGGCACAAAGGCAAGGCTCCTCTAGAGTAAGCAAGCACTGTCATCTTTACTGGTTGCCCTCTTTCAGTCCTGCCTCTTACTTGGTTTACCTAATAGGAAAAATGACCCCTTCCCAGCTAGATCGTAGGATTAACAAACTTTCTATCCACAATCTTTCCTCGGTTCCCCTTTCCTTTAACCAAATCAAATTTTTGGGCCTAGGGCACAAACACATTCCTTGGCCTCCCCCCATGGACATAGATGACATTCTCAAGGAATATGCTTCCTTCTCTAGACTCTGTCGACATAGGCGGTTTTTCAGACTTTCTGTAGATGAGACCTACAATCCTTTTAGATTGACCAACCCTGCTTGGGAACCGCCTATCAATGATCCTGATTTAAATCATTCTCTCCATATTGGCTTATCCCTCTTGCATGTCCGAATTGCCTCCGTAAACTTCTCTTCCAAACCCAGATTTTCCAGATCCCAGCTGCTTGCTCTAAGGAGTCTTCGCCGACCTCCTATTGTAATCAAATCGGCGGATAAAAATTTGGGTATTGTTGTTCTCGACAGAGATAGATATGTTGCGGAAGCTCACCGGAAACTCTCTAAACTCAATGTTTACAGGCAGTATGGAGCAGTTCCATGGATGGCCATCAAAAGATCTCTCAGCCAGCTTCAAGCCAGATATAGAAATCTTCTGACGGTGCAGCAATGGGAATTCATAATGCAAATTAAAATTCACAGTGCTAGAGCCTGTAGGCTCTATTTTATTTGGAAAGTTCATAAAAACCCTCCTGTCGGTTAGCCTATTTGTGCCTACAATGGTTTTATGCTTGAACCACTTTCCAAATTCTTGCATTATAAACTGTTCAGCACCTTGCTTGCTTAACCTAACCATTTTCTAGATTCTCTTACTTTATTATAGGATATTGAATCCAAGTGTTTTGTTGTAGATTCATCTCTTGTAACCTTTGATGTTGAGTCTCTATATCCCAGCATTCTCACTCAAGAAGGCTTGCATGCCTTATGGGAAATGCTTGAGCAAAGCACCGCTGAACTCTTCACTCCAGAAGATATCAACTTTCTAATCAGTGCAGCAGAATTAGTGCTCAAATAGAACTTTCTTCAGCTTGATGGCCCTTTCTACCGGAAAATTCGAGGCACAGCTATGGGCGGTAAATTTGTTGTGGTTTATGCTTGCCTTTTTCTCCGCCACCTTGAGTAAGAAGTCTTCAAAAGATTTCCCGCTCCCGAGATCTAGCTTTTCAAGCGCTTCATCGATGATGGCTGCATGGTTTGGAATGGCTCTAAAGACAGATTGGTTCAGTTTCTTGATTGCTATCAGTCCATCTATCCAGAGCACATTTGGATCTCCTCATGTATCTCATCCACTAGTGTCAACATTTTGGACATCGTGCTTTTCAAAGGTCCAGATTTTCAGACCTCTAGAAAGCTTTCTACTCGATGCTTTTAGAAGCCACTAAATGCCTACCAGTATATTCCTTTCACTTCATGGCATCCTCAGCACCAGAAAGTTGCTTTTGTGGTCAACGAGCTGCAAAGATATCTTTGAGAGAGAGCAGTCAGATGGGGTTCCTAGAACTTAGGAGAGTGTTCTACACCAGACTTCGGTCGAGAGGATACCCACCTGATTTTCTCTAGGCTTATTTTGCCAAAGTTCATTGGGATTAGAGGGATGCTCTTATGCAACAGGTCTATGTGTGAGGTCCTCTTCATTCTTCCGGCCTCAAAAGGGTCCCCTTGGGGTTAAAGCTAGATTTATGCGAAGCCACCAGAGCTTTAAACCTTGGGGGTTCCCTAAACCCTAAACTTTATGGAGAATTCCAGTGCTACCCTTTGCTACAACATTTTCCAAAACCTCTGATTTGTTGGAGAAATCCGTGAAAGATCGGTTCATTCTTCATGAAAAGCGCAGACCCTCGGTCATGATTCTTGCAGGAGCAGTGCTTCATTTTTCTAAAATTTTAAAACATTTTTTAATATTTTTTATATTATTTTAAAATATTTTAAAGATATTTTAAAATATTTTTAGGGTTTCTAACGATTACTTTTTTGACCGTTTCAAAGCACTCCCCCTATCCATTTTGCTATATAAGGACAACTTGTATCTCATTTCTTTTGTATCACTGATGAGTCCATGAGGACGAAACTAGTTTGATAATACAAGAGATTTTTCTTTGCAAATTATGTGTCCTTCATAATTTTGCCTATATGTCCTTAGCATTTCTTATGTGTTTCAGTTTTTTCCAGGCACTTCAAGCACTTGTTTTAAGCTTTTAGTGCTTCTGTTTTTCTGCAGCAGAATTTTTGTAGCAGATTTGTGCGGCAGATTTTTCGCGACAGATTTAATGCAGCAGATTTTTCGCAGCAGATTTTTTGCGGCAGATTTTTTGCGACAGTTTTTCGTGACAGATTTTTTGCGGCAGATTTTTTGCGACAGTTTTTTCGCGACAGATTTTTCGCAAAAGTTTTTTTGTGACACTTTTTTCGTGACTCTTTTTTCACGACACAGTTTTTGCGATCCAATTTTAGCGAACCAGTTTTCGCGATCCTATTTTCGCGATCCTGTTTTTGCAATTTCCAAAACTGTTTCAGAATCATTCCCACCTTACTCTCTTTTTGGCTTTAAACCCTAAACCCTAAACCTGAAACCCTAAACCTTAAAAAACCCTAAACCCTAAAACCTAAACCCTAAACCCTAAAACCCTAAAACCCTAAACCCTAAACCATAAACCCTAAACCCCTAAACCTTAAACCCCTAAACCCTAAACCCTAAACCATAAACCCCTAAACCTTAAAACCCAAAACCCAAAACCCTTAAACCTTAAACCCCTAAACCGTAAACCCCTAAACCCCTAAACTCTAAACCCCTAAACCCTAAAACAAAAAACCCTAAACCCCTAAAACCCTAAACCTTGAACCCTTAACCCTAAAACCCCTAACCCCTAAACCCTAAACCATATGGAGAATTCCAGCTCTACCCTTTATTGTAGCATATTCCAAAACCTCTGATTTGTTGGAGAAATCCGAGAAAGACTAGAACTTTCTTCATGAGCAGTGCAGATCCTCGGACGTGTGTGCTTCATCCTTCAGAAAATTTTAAAATATTTTTATATTTTAAATATTTTTAGGTTTCCAACGGTTACTTTTTTTACCATTTCAAAGCACTCCTCATGTCCATTTTGCTATATAAGGACAACTTGTATGAACTTCTTTTGTATCACTGATGAGTCGATTCAAGGACCAAACTAGTTTGATCTAATACAAGAGATTTCTTTTCTTACAAATTACGTGTCTTTTTTCATAATTTTGCATAAGTTTCCTTAGCATTTCTTATGTGTTTCAGTCTTTCCAAGCATTCCAAGCACTTTAAGCACTTCTGTTTTTCAGTTTTCATCTTTCAGTGCTTCAGGTTTCGCGATTCAGTTTTCCCGGCAGATTTTTCGCGACAGATTTTTCACGCATCATTTTTCGTGATACATTTTTCGCGACACATTTTTCGTGATTCAGTTTTCGCGTTTTCAGTTTATTAATCATGTATCGGTTTCTTGTTGCCTTATTCTCTTTTTGATTTTAACCCTGAACCCCTGAGCCCTGAACCCCTGAACCCTAAACCCTAAACCCTAAACCCTAAAACCCCAAACCCCAAACCCTCAAACCCTCAACCCTCAACCCTAAACCCTCAACCCATAACCCATAACCCTAAACCCTAAACCTTAAAACCCTAAAACCCTCAACCCTCAACCCTCAAACCTAAATCCATAACCCTAAACCCATAGGCCTAAACCCTAAACCCATAACCCTAAACCCTAAAACCCTAAACCCTAAACCCTAAAACCCTAAAACCCTCAACCCTCAAACCCCAAACCCTAAAACCCAAACCCCAAACCCCAAACCCCAAACCCTAAACCCTAGCCCCTAAATCCGAAACCCTAAACAATAGCCCCAAAACCCTCAAACCCCTAACCCTAAACCCCTAAACCTTAAACCCTAAACCCTAAAATCCTAAAACCTAAAACCCTAAACCTTAATAATAATAATAAAATAAGCCTCTCAAGAGGTTAAGTAGTAATCTATGCATGTCGTAGGTCCCTCTAAGAGGCCTAGTGAGGTCCATGGGTGCCACAATGAAGAGTAGGACCCTCAAAATCAGTGTACAAGGGGTTGGCCCCTTGTATAACATGTGGTGCTCCAAATGACATGTGGGGGCACACAAGTATCCTCATGGGTCTCCAAACAAATCGAAGATTCTTGTGGATCGTCTGTAAGGGATAGGATGGTGGTGTAGGTGATTCCACATCATCGTGCAAGTCTTGGATCATTTTCCAAGTGTATAGTGAAAATCTGGAGTCAGCTAGGCATGATGTATCAGGTGCATCTTCGTCATCCAATAAGTGAACCATGAACAATATCTAAATCAATGTGGGGATCCATGGAGTGTTGTCTCTTGTTGTGGAGGCTCACGGATCTCAACGCACACCCTACATGTGCCAATGTAGCCCTCTAGAGGATTAGGACCCTGTATAGGGAGACTAAACCCAAAATGGAGACCATTTGCAATCCTGCATAAGATCCAATGTGTCCCTTAGCCTTCTAGTACAACAAGTCATTAGAGAGATCAAGTAAATGATCTTAGAAAATCGTGGACCATAGGTGGTGACTTCATAATGGCCTTCCCTACCATAATGGGCTTCGGGATGTGCCAATGCCTCCTAAACTCCAAATGGGGTTAACCAATAATCCTATTAGGTGGTTTCTTCTTCTAAAGGGGACAATGTAGTCAAGGTAAATCCTTTAGAAGGCGGTGGGATGTGACAGACAGGTGAATGAAGTAGGAGATAAGAAGGCACAGCCCCGAGTCACATGTTGGGGTACAAGGGTAGAGAATAAGAGGGAAGCCCACACTTGGGTTTATAATGTATAGGAGGGAGAAATCGTGGTACATGAGGTGCCCTGGCCTTGATTTTTTTCACCCTTCTTTATATTCCTTTTGCATTTTTATGATTTTCTTTGATTAACTGCTCGAGGTTCAAAGGGTAAGAGCATGATGTATAAGATATAACAATGAATACCCCATTTTAAAGTGGGGTGGTTCATTTCCCAACAGGGGCTAGGAAAATCATGGGTTCTTATTTGATGAGTGAGCTTCATAGAACCTATTGGAACCAGGGTGATGGCCATGATGATGGGGTAGAGCTCATGTATTGGATTTTTCCCATGTCATAAATGTGTTTTTCCCAACCACCTTTTGCATTTTGTGGTATGTTTTCTTGTTTAATGTGGCCATATATTCTTTTTCCTTTTTAGTTTCATCGACCTTCGAGCTTCATTCCAGGCCATGACCCAAGTTGTGGGCATGGAAGGGGCATGCTAATCCTATGTGAACCCATTGGAGGAATGTGGACCTAGGTGGGACAAATGATGAATGAGGTAATAATGAATGGAAAGAGGGTAATATAAGTGGATAAGGGAGCAGGACAACGCAACCAAAATCGGGGTTTCCCATGAAATACCATCCCTAGAGCCAAATGGTCAGTAAAAGAGATCCCACGGGGCTAGAATCCAAGGTTAATACCTAAAAGGGGTCTGGGGGAAAAAATCACATACCTAGCCCATTCTTTCCACCAAATCCCCCCATTAATACATGCCGAGAAGTGTCTGTGATAAGAAAACTACAATGCTCAATTTCCAAATGACAAAGCATACCTTTAGATTCGAGAGGCCCACCTTAAAACTTATGATCATGGCAGATGGGTGAGGGACCACATGGCTAGCTCAGGTGGTGGAGAAATGGCATAATGAGCTAGATGGTGACTGCAAGGGATTGTTGCCTACTAGCTGAGAACATATATTCCATTAAAATTGGAAAAACATTATTACAAGCACTTCACTAGAATTGAGTTTTTTTGTTATTTTGAAATTCTAGATCCACTATTTAATGAAATATGTGTTTGAGGACCATCTTGGAGAAAACATTTCTCTTAGGAATATTACCCACAAAACGGTGCGTAACAGATCATAGATATCTTACCTTGGATACGCTAGATCCCTGGGTTGATGGTTAGTAAGTAAGTCTGTTGGTACCTAGACTTAATAAAAGATTTAGTCCATCTTAGCCCCACCCGGATAGATTACCCTCGTCAGGAATCTAGTCCATGGAACTAAGTGTGCCAAAACTCTTCGTAGTTCAGTTTTAGATCTTCCATGTACCTCTAATGATATAGGTAATTATGAATACCTCCCTAGTTAATAGGGAGTGTTGAAGAATGTAACTAGATTAGGTCTTCATAATTGTACTTGAGTCATAATGAAATACATTTATCAAAAGAAAGAAAATGAAATTTTATTTTTAAATAAATTGACTTATTAAAGCATGGATTTCATTCTTGGGTCAATTGTTTTAGGTCAAGGTCTCCATTGAAGACCTCTAGGGTTTATGTAAAGTGTCCTTGTCCATGTCATATTGTAAAGAACCCTTCTTGGGAATTATTTGTCAAGAAAGAAAATTATTTTAATGTAAATTAGGTCAATTAGGCCACTTCCACCAATCGTCCTCATGGAAGGACAATTCAGCATCAAACATGGTAATTTGACCTCACAAGAAGCCTACATATTGGAGCAACTTGACCTCATTTGTCACACACACTCAAGCAAGTTAGATTTTTTGTAAAATTATAGAAGTTGGTTGCAGTAAAGGGTGTGAATTCCAAGGAAGAAGATGGAAAGAGATAGTGAAGGAAAAGGAGGACATTATCTTGCTAAGAAGGTCAATTTATCTCTCTATTATCTCACACGTGCGAAATTTTGGAGTTCTACTAGAAGGTCGAAATTCTGCAGTTGTTGGGGAAGCCTAAATTCTGGAGTTACTGGGCTAAAAATTCTGTTGTTGGATTGAAATTCTGGAGTTGCTGGGCTAAAAATTCTGTTGTTGGATCGAAGTTCAGGATTGTAGCTGCACTTTGAAGGGCTAACATTTACAAGGAATAAGGGTTGACTTGGTGTAGGAGGAAGGTCTATTGGTCTAGGGTCCTTGTCATGTCATTGATATATGAATCTTCTAAAGGAAGAGTTCTTGACTGGGTTTTCCCCTATCTAGGGGTTTTTCCCTCTTTCTCTGCCTACATATGGTGTCCATGATCTTCATGTTTTGGTTTCGATAATTGATTGATGAAACAAAGATAAAAGAATAACACAAGAAAGTTAATAAGAACATAATAATATCACAAGTAATTATCAACATAAGAAAATCTTTTTGCCTTTCTGATTTTCCAACATAGCCCACACATGTACATAAATAATTATTTTTTCTCATTCGATCCCTTATTCCATGCATGGCTTCTCCACTTGCCACGATGGTCCAAACATAAAAATACAACTTGTTTTTGTTCCCACTACTTTGGGTACAAAACCCATCTCCTGGGTATTGTTGACGGTGCTGGACCCACCAACATGTCAAGGGGATCTCCGCGATAAGAAGTCCCAATTAGACCTCAGACCATTTGGTGTAGGAGTCCCAATAGTGGGTCGTAAGGTAATGCCTTGAACGCGATGTCGCACAGAGGCAAGTAGGATAACTCTATCAGTAGCAAGGGTGTGACTGATACAGTGAGTTAAGGAAGGTGTATGACAGGTTCTAACACATCAAGGGGAGGTGAGGGTGAAGGTGAGTTCTAGGTTGAAAGGGATTAGTCCCTACTCGGCTAGGAACACACAACACAAAAGAACATGCACAGCTTCCGGTGGAGCAGTCCACTCGGATGCGGAAGTCACATCATACAAGGTAAGATAACACGTACATCACTCATGGATCAATCCGAGACGAGTGTGACGGTTCTTGCAGCAAGGTTCATATGAAAGGTATGTGATGTTCGGTAGAGCAGTAGACACAGATGGTGACAACATTAACAACAAAAACAACACATTAACAACAAGATTCATATAATTGCATACAAATCAGTTCATACACAAATACATAAGTTAAACAACATTTATCATTAAGGCAACCAGAGCAGTTCAACTACAATAACAACATATGCATGAAAATGTGTTGGCTCTTATTATATAAAGAAGTGTAAGTCACAATAATACAATACATCCATGTAAACCTATTAGCCCCAATAGTGGAACGTTACAACCACATCCGCTTGCTCCTCCAAAGAGATGAACTAGTTTCGTGCAGTGGAGAAGCCAAGGCACATTACAATACTATCCAAGCTCTTTCCAAGATAGTCTTATCAAAAGCTTGGCTGACCAAAATCCTCTACAATGAGTTGTGAGGGACTATTTATAGCAAAGGTTGGGATGACCCTTGAAATTCCCCTTTGTGACAGTTCAACTACCCTCATGTCTCTTCACCTAGCCTATGACTGTTACATCCAACCATTGACACTTGACTTACACTTGACATGATTCTACATTACAATGCACATGTACTCATGTGAGACAACATGGCTTGAGAAAGCCTTACAAGACATCACTGACACTCGGTCTGTTGTGATGAGACCAACTCTTTGACATGCTTGTGATGGTGAAGGTGGAGAGCTGATGCCGAGCTTGGTCGTCTGTGATGGTGTGCATGCGCCTCATGGTGACATCTTTCTGAAGCGAACTCTTGCCTCTGTTGCAATCGGTGTATTGGTTTGGCCCCTTCATCCTGTTAGAGAATTATATATTACAGGGCAATGGAACACATAAAATATTGCATAAATATAAACACAGAAAAGGCATAAAACAAGAGAGACACAGATATACGTGGTTCACCCATTTTGGGCTACGTCCACGGAGAAACAGCCAGTCCTTCCTTTTATATTATCTAGCAAACTAAAGAGATACAACCTACAACAGATCCATTGTAATTCCATCTTCACTCTCAATCTCCTCTCTCTTCCTCACTTAGAATACAGATCTACATAGACGCAATACAATTCCCTCATATATAGCGAGGGGTTTCCTTCTAGGGCAAAAAACCCTAAATTAAAC
>APFE030044043.1:318499-382114 GCA_000404065.3 Pinus taeda | reverse complement strand
AAACCTTGAAATGTAGAAGGTGCATTGGTAAGGCCAAAAGGCATGACCAAAAATTCATAATGACCCTCATGAGTTCTAAATGTTGTTTTCGGAATGTCTTCAGTATTGATTATGATTTGATGATATCCTGAATGAAGATCCAACTTGGTGAAGTAAATTGATCCATGCAATTCATCCAATAATTCATCAATGACAGAAATGGGAAAGTTATCTTTAATACTGAGCTTGCTAAGCTCCCTATAATCTGGACACATGTGCCATGATCCATCCTTATTTTTCACCAATACTACTAGAGCAGAGAAAGAACTTTGACTAGGTTGAATTATACCAGACTCTAGTATTTCTGCAACCATACGTTCAATTTCACTCTTTTGGGAATAGGGATATCTGTACGGCCTGATGTTTATAGGAACACTTCCTATAATCAAATGAATAGCATGATCATGATCATGAATAGGTGGGAGACCTTTGGGAGTCTCAAATACCTTGGAATGATTTTCCAAGACTTTTTGGATATCTGAAGAAATAGATGATTTCGATGTGGGAACCTCTAGCGAACATAATTGTGCAATTACACCTCGTTTTTCCTTCTTTAGAATCTTTGTCATACCGTTAATGCTGATTATCTTTCCTGGTTTCCCTGTAATACCCCTAATTCAACTTCCTTTCCTTCTGCACAAAATTTCATGAAAAGTTCTTGAAAATTAAAGGCTATTGTACCCAAGGATTGTAGCCATTGGACTCCTAGTACAACATCAGCACCACCCATTTGAATGGAAAGCATTGGGCTATTAAATACATATTCTCGCATGGATAGCTTGATATTATGGCACTTTCCAAATAAATTTATGGTTCCTCCACTTGCAACCATCACTTGACACTCTGGTGCTAGATATAGGAAGAAATTCAATTCCTTTGCTATCTTACAATGAATAAAATTATGAGTACTTCCTGAATCAATCAACACTATTACCTTTTTCTTCTTGATATGTCATTCTATATTGATAGTTTGAGGAGTGGTAATTCTAGCCAATTCATTACAATATATGGTTGAATTCATTTCTTATTTATCTAGGGCTTGTTCTTGGGTTATATCCTCTTCTTTTGACATTTATTGTTCATTTTCTTCCTCCTCTTCACAATCTGTGTAGAATAATTTCTTCTCAGCACACTTATGACCTTTAGTGTATTTGTTATCACAACTATAACAAAGCCCTTTTGCTCTTTTTTCTTCCAATTGTTTGTGGTGTCAACCTTGTAGGTTTGGAAGGCTAGGGGCAACAACACTTACATGTTTATAGTTTTGAGTGGTAGGCTTCGTCGTTGCCATAATTTTGCTTTCCATTTTTCTTGCTAACCTGAATGCCTTCTCAAATGAATTGGGTTCCCAAAGGCAAACCTCATGTTGGAATTATCCTTTAAATTCCCTATGAACACATCAATCCTATGCTCCTCTGGAATATCTTTTTCCCTTATGTTATTTTTTTGGAAGTCCTCAATGTGCTCCATCATTGAACCCTTTTGTTTGAGATTTATCAATTGGCTAAAAAAAGTGTTTCTTTTTGCATCCTCATAATTTGCTATCATTTCTTCCATAAAAATTGCCCAAGTGACAATTTGTTTACGAGAGCAAATCCATCGATACCATACAAACTGATTTGGTTCCAAATATAAAGTTGCAATACGCACCTTTTGTGTGTTTTGCACATTATGGAGATCGAAAAATTGCTCCATCTGTAGTATCAATGTTCTGGGATCCTTGCCATCAAACTTCCTCATATCAATTTTTGGAACATGGTGGGTCTTCAATCCAACGTTAGAGTCTATGAAATCATGATTAACATTTCATTTGTTCTCATCATGAGTTTCCTTTACTACCCTTTCACCATTAGTGACCATTTCTTGTTGCAACTTATTCAAATTTATCTTCAATTCTTCCATCTTATCATCCATGCCATTCATCTTATCATCCATGCCATTCATCTTAGCTTCTATGCCTTTCTTTAAACCATCCATATTAGCTTCCATGCCATCCTTCTTAACTTGCATGCCATTCATATTAGCTTCCACGTCATTCATCTTGGATTCATTTACCTTTAGTGAGAGTGAAATTTGTTGTACTTAGTCTTTAAATTTGATATATCATGTTGCATTTCTTCCTCTTCTTCATGAGTCATGTTAGAGCTTTTAGGTTGCTTACTAGGTATTTCCATTTTCTTTCTTTGGGGCATGAATTAATGCTAATAATTCTTTACTATTTCCTTTGAATTCCAACAAACTATTTTTTCAAACCAATCTTATGAAAAATTAAAAAAAAACTACACGCCTTGTTTTTTCACTTTGTAAGAGCTCGATATTGAATCTGTTTTATCTTTGTAAATGTGTATCTTGAATATCTGAAATCTCATCCTACATTAGTCCTTTGAGTCCTCTTTATAAACACATAAGTCTGATCAATATTGGATTCTCCAAGGAAGAGTTATGCGAAATCTCCCACGGTGACCTAATTATTGGATAGTTCAGTAGAGTGAACTTGTACGATGTGCCATGTGTCACTGTTTCAACCTTAGTATCTAAAACTGATAAAAAGAAAACTACAGTTTGTCGTCTTTCTGAAACTTCTGATGAAATTTCAATATGATGCTCAAAACAAAAGTTATGATGATTTTCCCTAGGTCACTTATTTGGAATGTAATTCGGGAGTCTGCAAAAAGGCCAACTTCCTCAGATCATATTTTTGCACATATAGTGAGACAAGCTTTGAAATTCGCACCCGAAGTTCAGAATGATTTTAGCCCAAATTATTTTTGTTTTTAGCTTCTGAAACGTTGTAGAAAAAAATTATAGTGAAAAGTCCACGATTACCTGTTTGGAGCAGTGAAACCCTAGAATCCAAAGCTCTAATATTAAATGTTAGGAAACCAACTCAGAGAAAGATAGAAAAGATAGATCAATGCCTTATAATTCAGCCTCTTTGAGGTGGAAACCTCCTTTACATTACACAAGTGAACAATTCTTGGATGATATAAATGAATAAACTTCCCTTCTATATATAGGAGTCTAAGGGGTCACAATGTAATCAAGCCGACATAACATTAATAACATAAGGGCACAAAAATAACAATAGTGGGTTTCTATGGGGCATACTAATAACAATATGGGGACAATAGGGGCACAATAATAACAATAAGGGATACAATGACAATAGAAATGGGGGAATCACTAGTATGATAGGGGCCTAACAACAATGAAGCCCACTTAGCTTGCTACCCCATTTTGCAAAACCTTAGCAAGTATTGTACCTCATGAACCATTCAACTAGAGTTCCCTTCATTCTTTTGAATTTAAGTATTAAGGGGTTTTCATAGTGCATTATATCAGATATCATTTTTTAGCATTCAACTGTATTAAGTAAGTCATTCAACTATGACCATTTCCATGAGAGGTAGTCGTAACTGAATAATTTCTCATGATTTTTGAGTAGTCCACATAGAACTCATTGCAACAGGTGATGCTCATAGGGGTGAAGAAGAGGAATTGAAACTATTGAAATGAATCACATAGTGTCAATCATCACTCCTGGGGCTTACGCTCTATAGCCAGGACTTCCCGGGAGGTCACCCATCCTAGATCACCTCTGGCTCAAGCATTCTTAATTTTATATCACCATTATGTTTGTCTCGTTGAGACAATTTTGGTGATATAATTTTTTTCTTTAATATGACCTCTAGATTGAGAGATATCGTCCTCCAAAAATGAGCCCCACTTGCCCTACCACATCATCAAGATGTCAGCTATAAGCTCACCATTGGTCCACATGGAAACCTGCTATTGTCCCATGTGGTAGTTAGGGCGAAAGGCTAGTTGGGGTTTGCCTTGCATGTCATCATGCTATTTACTATTTCTTGGGAATGACCCTCGAATTCTGGTGAAGGTCGGGGTTGACCCACCTTAGTGTGCATTTACTTTGCATCTCTAGCCTAAGCCCCCACTCCCGACCTACGACTGAGTCTCAACCCCCATCCTCTGACCTAGTCAGGGTTGTATCTTGCCACGAATTCCTTTTTAAAACCGGTATGACCCCTAACTTTAAATTTAGGTCAGGGCCTCACCCATGACCTATGACCTAATTAGGGTCATCTCTCACCGTTGTGCCCTTTACCCTTTTTGTCGTGGCCCTGACCCTTCAACTCTTTCTTAGGTCAAGATCCTGACCTCCAACCTATGGGTCAAAAACTCAGAACTTCTGTTATTTTTCCATCTTTTTAGAGTTTTTCAGGGGTGATATTTCTTCAAGGTTTTTTATAGGGCTTCCAAGGGCCAACAGTTTCTCCTTAGGGCCACTAAAATATAAGGAAAATCCTTAAGACCAAATGAATCCATATTCTATCAAGGAAATAAAAAAAACAAGACCACTTCCAAGAGTTATCCTTCCATGGACACATAGAAACAAAAAACTATATAACAACAGGAAAATCAAACTTCCTTGGCTCAATCAACCTACCCAACTGAGCAATAATGAATACAAATTCCTGTAACTGTTCACAAATTCATATTCAAAATAAACATATGCATTCAAGAGATATTAACAACAAGTATACAAGAATGGAGGTTTCAACACTAGAAACAAAACATTTCTATGATAATATGGTTTAGCTCATACATTCATTCATCACAGAGTAGCAATCATTCCACAAGGACATTTATCCTCACTACTTTGCATGTCACTAGTGAAATTTGAACACTATTGAGGGTGAAGGCTTCCCTACATAAACATGTTATCATAATACTGATAAATTTTTGTAATGTTCACATTCATCAAAACAACCTCACATGGATCAGAATCATGCATTCAACATATAAATACAAGTAACAAGCCATGTAATGCATATAATCAGTATATTAACTATTCAACAAGGGTCATTGTAGGGAATCCAACTTCCCTTTCTGCAATCAGGAACTCACATCCCTTAACAACAACATAGACATATAACCCATATAATGAACATGTGCACATCATCAACATGAGCAGTTAGTAAAAATACTCATGCTGACATGTTTTTAACAACCAATATGATTTACATGCCATACTAGCAATACTTCATACATACAATGCAATGCATTCCAAGCCCACTTTCCAGCATATACAGTCTATCAAGGTTTTCAACCCAAACTTCATTATCATTAACACACCAGGAACACACATGGAAGACAATATTCATCTGAGATATATGATCTCTTCATGCACACAATAGGGATGGAATGTTATGTTGAGTCTAGGAACATAAACCAAGTCATTCAAGCCTATAAAGTGATACCATTGTACAATGTTAGGGGTTAGAAGAGTCTACAACAAAAAATGAGTCTTTCCATTGTAAACATGAATGGATCTCTGTGCTGCTTAGTATAAAAAGGATGATTATCACACATATATTATTTATAAGGAAACTTGGGTTGAGCATCATAAACAAACTTAGCTCACAATTCCTAACCTCATTTCTTGATTCCAACAACTTTTCAATAGTACTAAGTAACACATAATTTAGCCTACATAAGTAATGAAGCTCAACCCAAATTTCAAACAAGAATAGCATAATCTCACATCAGAAATATAAAAACTCATAAATGGTCATTGAGAGCATGAAACATTTGTATTCACTTACACATCATTCCATGGATCATTACCAAACATTCAACAGATAAACACAAGTAAACCAGACCTGTCACGCTAGCAATAATGCACCATTCCTTTACATTGCAACATTATGTCAACACATGAGTATGTTCTATGAAACTTATCTTGGATTACAATGAAGATGGGCAACTGAGTTTGGGACTTAAACTCTCCACCCAACCATAGACAAGCTGCAACAAAGTTACCTGCAGTTGTCACCCCCAAGCTACATTCCAAGGGTCTGAGGTGGTCTTGCTGAAGGGATTAAACACTATTCTTTCAAATGAAATAGGGATTCTAGAGGTTGTTTTTCCTCGATCCACCAGCTGCTAAACAATTCACTGATGCTTAGAAAGTTCTAGAGGCTAACTGCATCCACCCTCCAGCCATCTAATAATGGCCAAAAAATACACAGGGAGAACCAGAGGCTTATTGTTTCTTGTATCCATCTCTACACTCTCTCTCTCTTTTCATTTTCTATGGCTACCACTATTGATTCGATCTCCCTACATGACTCTATTTCTATGGCTTGTAGATATTACCCTCTCACTCTGTCTGTTGTATCCCCTATAGAATTTGAGCTCCCCTTGTTCTTTATGTGTACTCAAAATCTGCAAAGCAGACTCAATGCTCTGCTTCCTTTCTTCTTGTTCCCTATGATAACAGAAATTCCTTATGTCTTTCCTCTCTTCTCCTTTTACTTGATGGCCCTCATGAATTTGATCCTCTCCTCTAAAAAATGATGACCTGATTTTTCCCTCTCCCTTTCTTTTCTCTATTGCCCAGTTCCTATTAGCAAAGAATCTACAACATGTAATTTTATTTGTCCTCTTGTTGTCTGTGTAGTTCCTAAGCCATCATTGGCTTTTGCCCCAATTTTTGCAGTTCATAAATTCCCAACAACAGTACCCTTCAACACACCATTTTATTGTATTTAAAGCTCAATAACCAGCCTTCAATGGTTTTCCATTCTATCCAACTTCCTTCTTTCAATAATTAAGTTGAATTTCCCAAGAAATTTGACCTCCCCAAACCTCTTGAAATCCATGCCCCTTACTCGAATGACTTAATTTTTTAAAATTCAATTACACAATGAAATTACATGGAAAAATCAATGCATTCATGTGCTGAGTTGTTATAGTTTTCCTCTGAGTGTCCATAGATGAAAAAGAAGTTGCATCAATAAAAGTGGAATGCTCTATTTTAGCAACAACCATGAGTTTCTTAGAGAAATTCAAACAACCATGCACAAAGATCCTTTTCCCATCAAAGCAAATATTATTAGTGGTCCAATAGCACCAAGAGAGTGAGTATTAGTCCAAGAAATTGGATGAGAAAAATATTTGGTAAGAATAATTCGTTTTCCCCTTTTCTAAATCACATTAAATGCTACATGTGTAATAATTATGGGCACAAATAAGTTGCATGAAAACATGGAAATAATACACCTCCTTTCCATAACAAGTCAAACAAATGAATGGACCATATCAAGAGTCAACAAGGACAACTTCGCATGAGTTATTACAACAATAAGAAGAGAGGTAGATCAAATGGTGCATGGAGGTAATAGAGACCAGTGTTTTGATTTGAATATGTCTAGTAGAAGATTAGTAGATCAAAACTAGAAATTCCTATGGTGGATGTCTCCCATACAAATTGAAATAGATATAGGCTCCATTAGACAAAAGGAGCAACAACTTTTCTAGTTCTTCATTGCAGAAGGTAGGCTCAGGGAATGAAAAAGAAGAGAAAGAGGCAATCTGTAGATTAGATTTAATTGATCCTACCAAGAGTAATAATCAGTGGATTGGTAGGATGTAACTCAGTTAGGAAAGAATACAAGACCAGTGCAGGTAATTAGATCATGGTGTTGACCAAGCTCAACATACCTAGGTGAGGAATAAAAAGAGAGATAATATACTTAGGGGTAGTAGATCCTCTGTTCCTCTTTATTGAAAAGAAGAAGATGAATTCAAGAGAAGCCAAAGCGGTCAGATGAAAGGAACATAAAGGAACATGCCTAATTTTTCATCTGAAGGATAAGGGAAGTAGGCCATTTTTGTTTTTTCATGAGTTTGTAAAATTGTTGAAGAAGATTGGTGTTGCTAAGTATTGCGTTATTGTGGTTGATTTAATGTTGCTGTCAAATCATATTGAAATACTAAGTATGTATAGTGATTAAATAATATGGATGATGATTTACCACTAAAGTTTCCTTGTCTAGTGTGATTACAAATTCCTAATGCCAAAGAAGGAGCATAACCACAAGGGATTTATACTCATGTTGAGATTCGAGTATCAAATCATCCCATTAACAATTGGTGTTATATCCATACCATATTTGGTATCAGTTGTTTGCTACTTAAGGTAGATCATGGAAGACAAAGGCTGCTGGTGGTTGCTACATATCAATGTTCTCTTAATGATTAGAGTTTTTGAGTTGTAGATATGTGGTTTGACTATTATTGCTTTCAGACTGTTCCAATTAGGAATTGCTAACAAAAATCAAATTTTTGGAGAGAACACCTATTGGTGAAAAGAGATTGATCACAGAAGGAGAACACTCAGTTATCAAGTGCTCAAAAATTGGTATAAATGACATCAATTTAACACTTGGTATCGTAAGTATTATCCGTTGGTATTAATTTTCATCATTTTTTTCCAAGGTGTCGTGTTGATGTTGTCTGTATGAGATTTTAAGTACAAATGTTGGTGAAAGAATTCTTATTTGAATCTTGTTAATGTTCATGTTGAGTAAAATTTGTATGGCGAGTCTTCTGGCATTAGAATTTTGTCAAGTAAGAGTCTTTGTTGATTTGTTGATCTATGCATAGGTTGTTGAGAGTCCCTCTATGATTGTCAAATAAGAACTTCTAATTGTTGCACTTTTTTATTCAACAATTGACAAGTTCATGGTGTTATTCATGCATAGGATATGTTTCTATTTTTGTTAGAGGTCAGGTGTATGTGTCTTCAAGGAGGAACTATTATGAATGTAAGCCTACCTAAGACTTAGAACAACATGCATTATCTTTCTCATGGTTTAGTTGTAAGAGAATGTATTGTTTTAGTAACAGATTCATCTTGACTACTTGAGGCAGAGATTTAGAGTAAGTACTCCTCTCATCAACCCAATCTTCTTCATAGGATAGAAAGGAAGTTTCTTGGATCATATCAAAGATACTTGAAGTTTTCAACATAAGAATAAGTAGTCGATAGGTCCATAGGATCATAAAGATAGAGGGAGATTGTTGATAGGGGGAGCATGTTGGTACCTTTTCCATTGATTTCAAAGGGGAAGAGGTATTTCCGATCAAACAAAATATGAAGAATAATTTCAGACTAAGGGGGAGAAGTATCTAAAAAAAAGAAAATACAGAGAGGGAGAAGTATTGGTGATAAATCAAAAGGAGTAGTCCATCAACAAAAGTATATTAGAGTAGCAGTACACAAATAAAAAACATCCAATGGAGGAGAATATAAAGTGTACACTTATCCTTTCTTATTTCTTTTAGATGTTGTTTTGTTTGATCATAGTGTTTCGATCAATGCCAAAGGGGGATATTGTTGGAAATATGTTTTCATTCATGACAAATTGTTAAATTGGCAACTAGGGCCAAACTCCATGTGGGTCGGCTTATTTATGGTAGCTGATATTTTTATTGGATCCCTCTCGTCGAGAGGTGTAGGATTGATCCAAAGATCATTCGATTTTGATAAGTATTTATAGAGATATGAATTTATTTTGTTTATATAATTATTATCAAGTCGACCAGCTATTATGTAGGCTCTAGAAGCTCAACCGACGTGTCTATTCATCATCCTCCCGTTAGTATAAATAGAAGAGGATTTGAAGTTATTTGGCAACTCACTTCAAGTGATCTCCTCTCCATGTCTTGGGTTTTTGGAGAAGGAGATACACACTAGATTACGCTGGCCTAGTATGATGCCCTAATGGAGAACGCAGTCATGAACTTATATGTTGTTCTAAGCAGCCCTAGATGCAGTAAATAGATGCCTTTATATCCCTGTACATGGAGGATCATATACGCTGTTCATAAAGGATTATATACGCTTTTGTCAAAGCACAGTTCATAGAGTATCTTCCATGTAGATAATGGTGACACGCAGCCATACACTGGGAACACAATATATATATGCTTCACGCTGTAGAAATATTATGGAATATATATATATATATATATATATATATATATATACGCTGTTCTTAAGGAACTTACACGCTGTAAGATAAACGGTGGACGCAGTAATAAAAGGACGCAGTCAACCGCAGTCATAATCCCACAGTCCAGAGGTGTAGCTACAGTCATGTATACGTTGTGCAATCATGAATACGCTGAGCAGTCATGTCTATACGCTACAGTCATGTATATATGCTGGGCAGTCATCATATACAGTCAATAGATACGCAGGCTATGATACAACGCTACAATATATTTATGCAGGCAAACAATGCAGAGATATATATATACGATGGCAACATATATATATACACGTAGTCAATTTATATACACGCACAATACGCAGATATTTGTGGGCAGTAGGGAACCATAACCGCAGGCATGTTCCCTTGATACTCTGTCTACATAACTACAGTCAAGATCTGGTGAGTACAGTTTCTTGATGACAAGGTGCAGGTTCAATATGTCTCGGTTAAACATCACTTCGGACATACCTTCTAAACAACCTAATCACATGGATATAAATGTATATGGGTAAGCATGCTCTAACACTGTCTCAGCTAAATGGAGATCACGTTAAGTGAATATCTCAGCGTTGCATATATATATATATATATATATATGACTGTCTTGGCATAATATTCATAATGACAAACAACAACAATGATAGAACTATGATGGCCAAGAGATCCTTCGTATGCCTGTAAAAGGACTCAACATAATGGAAATAATGAGGATGAACAGTCTCAGATCATAATGATAGAAGCAGCATCATGGGCATGTCAGTAAAGGGCAGCACGATGATGAATGAGACAGCATGATGATCATAAGCAGCGTAATGATGATGATTCATATTAGCACGGGCAACATGAAGCATGATGAGATCATGGGCAGCATGGGCAGCATGAAGCATGATGATGCATGAGAAGCATGAAGTATGAAGTCATGGACAACTTGATGTATGGGCAACACAGTGATCATGAGCAACATGAAGATGCATGATGCAGCATGTTGGTGCTACACAGTAAGGTGTAGTAGATGAACGAAATGGATAGGTGAAGTCGTCACCTTAGAGATTCAGTTGAAGCAGAATGTCTTCAACTGATCTCATCATTATAAGAAATGATCTATGCTCAGATCCAGATAAGTCAAAGTGTTGACTTCTGTTGTAAATTGTTCTCTCTCTCTCTTTCTTTGCTGAACTTTGAAGATAAAAGAAGATTTGATCAAAGGGTTTCCCCACACATTGTGGGGTTTGTCCCTGGCTCGCGCCATATCTTGTGTCTTCTTGCATTGGCTTGTCTTCTGCGATTTATAGTGATTTATAGTTTATCTTAATGCTGATGTGATTGCCAACTATGAAAATTTAAATAAATTGCTCTAGCATAGAACATACCTAATCTTAACAGATTGAAATATTTCACTCTCTCTTTTCCCTCCATCTTGAGGCTTCCCAGTTCTTTGAGTAGCATGGTTGGGGTCTTGTCATTAGCAAATTTTTTGAGGAACATACATTTGAAAGAACCCCAGTTCTGTATGGAGTTGGGTGGAAGGCTGTGATACCAAGCAGCTACCCGACTGTTCAAGGTACATGGAAATAGTCTCATGCTACATTGTCATAATGTACCTCATGGGTCTACAACTATAGGTAGAAGTTATCTAAGTGGTCTTCTGCCTTCATCGTGCTGTTAGGGTTAAACTTGATGTTCATTCTCTCTACTCGCTTCGACATCTTGTGCAGAAAATCCAGGAGAGATAATGCTCCCTGAGTCATCCATTCAAGATTTGGGTTAGCCATCTCTTTGTCCTCTTTGTCTTCTTCCTCTCCATCTGAATCTGATGGTTCTAGATATGGGTCTGTTGGTTCGTCTCCGCGTCCACTTCCTTCGCTACCTTCCCTCTGCCTCTTACATCGTAGTTCGATCCCAAGACTGCAAGAGTGCCTTGTTCATCTTCAAAGAAGGTTGGAGGTTCCTCTTTGTCTTCAATAGCTTCTTCCAACCCTTCAAGAGCAACAAGGACTGCTTCTTCCACCGATGATACAACCATTCCTATGGGAGTGGCCTTCAGCTTCATAGATGCATGTGGAAGGTACTGTATGCCTGGGATCAGTCCAACTGCTTTCGTGAACTGGTGAGTGATGGGACAGATGGAGCAAAGGTGTTGATATGAAATTTCATGTTTGATTTTGGGAGGTGAGGAGGAACCAACTGCAGAGTTGTGAGAGAGAGGTTGGGAATTACTGCCTTGACCAGATGGTTGATGAGTGAGTGTGAGGGGAATTTCAGCCATGTACAACTGGCTGCCCTCCTTCTAGTGCCAAAAATGTTGATGGTGCTAGACCCACCAACGTTCAGGGGATCACCCCGGTATGAAGTCCCAACTAGACCTCACACTGTTTGGTGTGGGAGTCTCATCCGGTATGATGGCCCGATTGCCATTGTCTTAAGGGTTTGCCTCAACCCTTTCTTGTTAGCACAGGATAGTAGTTGATTTTGTCTTCGAGAAGTGAGGTTCACATGCCTGGTGACTGTAAGTGTACTTGTGTCAATGGTTCTTTCACTTTGAGGGGAAGAGAGTGAAGGTGATTTCCAGGTTGAAAGGGATCAGTCCCAACTTGGCTAGGAACACACAACACAAAAGGACATGCAAATCTTTCGACAGAGCAGTCCACTCGGATGTGGCTGCCACAACATACGGGTTAAGATAACACATACAAAACTCATGGATCAGTCTGAGACGAGTGCAACGATAGTTGCAGCAAGGTTCATGTGAAAGGTCTGTTTGATGTCTGACAAAGTAGTCGACATGGACGGGACATCATTAACAACATATAAAACACATTTCCATTAATAGATGATGCATTACAACAAATGAATCAGTTCAAATGCAAAACATATGGTTAAAGCAGCATGCATTACAAGTGTTAAAGATCAGTCTTACAACAAATACAATACATGTATGAAAACATGTTAGCCTGTTAATAGGCTTTCAAATTAAGTGAAAGCTACAAGACACATCATGACACCCTACATCACTAACCCCGTCAGCGGGGTGTTGGAGCCACTACTTACTCAAAGAAAATATTACAGACTCTCTTGGCTATGTGGGAGGAGTTGAGGTGAAAAGTCTTTTCATGTACAAATGAGGGGGGGATTTACAGTCAAGGGTGAAACTGACCCTTGTGGCTGTTTGACTACCCTCATGACCGTTCAAATTCCATATCTTTTTGACTTACATGACTCTATGTTCAACAAGTGGGTCTCTTGGGCTTCCACGTTACATCACATTGATTGATAACAAGCCCATAGTGGATATGTGGGCAACATGACTCATGACTTGACTCGATATGGCTTGACATGACAATGCTAGTACATTTGTGCTATTGCTAGAGTGCATGATGAACTACAGTGCTGCTGACTGATGGATGTCTTCATGGTGTATCATAACTTAACCTCTGCATGGTCAAGTGCATGGAGTCTTTGATGGTCCTTGGTTCACTTGATGTAGCACTAGCATGTTGTTCCTTGCTTTCATGTTGGAAGGCTTGACAGGTTCACTTGTTCACGAAGGTGCATGTTCGTCACGTTCATCTGCTTTGCATGCTTTGTTTGTTCGTCTGTTGGTGAACTTATCCATCTGCATGTGCTCCCTTTTTTCATCCCGCTCGTCGTCTTGACATGTTTGTTGGTGTACCTATACCTTTAGTCACTCATGACGAGATGACATCACAACCAAAACCTCCTAGTCTACCATGACACACGATCATTTGGAAGTGGGTAACCGGGAGAGGCAACAAGGCTGTGATGCGGGATGATGGCCCTGGGAAACTATTGATGAAAACTATGCAAGAATCTTTGAAGGATGGAGATGGACAATTTGAGTTGATAGTGACTGATTTCAAGGTCTAGCTTGGATGGGAGGCAACATTACGCAAATTTCGGGAGGGAAAGTCCAGAATGTTGGAAGAAAGGTAGGCATGCTCTACACATTTTCTAGAACGAACGGTTAGCAAGGGCTGGACATCCAAATTTGCGAAAATTTCCAGAGGAATGGGTCGAGCTGCATGAGGGGTCAGTAGGCAGGGATTGCACAATTTTCTGGGGAAATGCCCGGGAGACTGGTAGCTAGATCTGCACACTTCACAGAGGGAACTGCCAGTTGGATGCTTGGGTCACTGGTAGCCAAATATGTGCAATTCCCATAGGGAACTGCCAATTGGCTACTGGGGTCACTGGCAGCCAGATCTGTGCAATTCCCAGAGGGAACTACCAGTTGGTTGTTGTGTCACTAACAACCAGAACTATGCAATTCCCAGAGGGAACTACCAATTGGATGCTCAGTCACTAGCAACATAAACTGTGCAATTCTTGGAGGGAATAGGCAGCTTGCTGCTGGTTGGAAAAAACACACTAAGGGTGGGAGGCTACCCTGCTGATCATCTTTGCACAATTTCTGAGCTGAGTTGACTGATGGGTAGTGGGAAACCTGCTCATTAGTATTGCGCAATTTTTGAGATGAACAGTCAGTCGGCTATCCGGGTGGCCAACATGAGTGTTACTTGAGCTGCTTGTGGGCAGCGCAACTTGAAAGAACTAGATTGGTGTTTTTGCATTGTTTTGGTTAATAGTCAATCAAGTTGATAGCAGGGTGATGGCTTGGATGTCAGTGAGGAGTTTGGTCAGAAGAACTTCAACAAAAATGATGAAGTGTGTGAACAGTTGAAAGATGCATAGGTGATCATATGAACACACACTCGCATGATTGACGACGAAACGACCAAACCATCCAGACACACATGTTCAACATGACTGATCAATAGTGTGAGCGACAAGCGTGACACTCGTTATTGATCATTCATGATCGAGACGATGCTTGTGTGACAATGAATGTGACTATGTGTGTGAGTGCGACAAATGCTTTCATGGTGAACACAACAATCACATACGATGCGAAGATTTTGAGCATAACCAGAACATGGTCGTAAGCATGCCTTAGACATCAACATGTAGAGACTTGAGTGCAATAGACAAGTAAGGCGAATGTAAAGATCCATACAATCTCACAGAGTGAACCCAAGCGTGTGCAGTCATCAAGTGAAACTCTTCAAGGGAGGCTCCGAAATTGGTGCAGGTCAAAATTTTGGAGGGTGGTTGTAGCCGCTACAACACTTGGTGACATGTTGGTAGAACTCCAACTTCTTTGTTTCGGTTCATTGCTAACACAGGGCCTTAGTCCTTCGGGGAGTATTGAATCATTGTGTAGGTTACTTTAATTTCCCCACTTACCCCATGGAAATACATGGTTCACCCTTTTCCAACTCACTAAAACACAATCAGAAGTTCAACGTAGATCTCAGTGTTCCAAATTTGGGAAGGTTAGTTCAGCTCACGAGTTGAAGATTTTCAGAGTATAAATTTTCACCTCTAGTGTTGCTATGCTACCAGCAGGGTTGGGTAGTACCTTGACGGAGTCATGCAAGAACACACACATTGCTCCACTACCAGCGAGCCTGGTCAGTACCCCGATGGAGTTGCATTCTTCACCTCTCTGTGCAAGAAGCCTTTCTCTTCTTTCATCTTTGTATTTTTTTAGAGAACTGTGCAGAAACACATTTATTTTGGGGCAAAGGAGGGATCCCATGTTATTGAGAGAAGAAGAGGTTGTTCCTTCAGAGAAGCATGTAAGACCTCTGACATAGGTTTGCTCACTTAGATTTTTCCCCTTCTCCATTTCTACTAATTGGATTAGCGTCAACACACAGAGCAGAAGGCTGAGTATAGGCATGGGGCTTCCCAGTGTGGACATAGGTTCACTGTTTGACCAAAGCTTCCCTTACAAATGATTCGTATTTTCCGTCATGACTTCATTAGCCAAAGGTTGTAATCAAGCACAAAGAAAATGGACACAAGACTAGCCAAGTGCTGCAGTGTCACAAGTCTCTTCAAATTTCAACCACATACTCTATTCAAAAGCCAGAATGTGGTAGTCAACAACACTTATTTACAGAAACAAAAATAGTAATATATCGAACAAACAAAAATGCACGTGAAAAAAAATAGCAAGCAGAATCAAAGATAATAAGCATAAAAAAACAAATGAAACAATAAGCAGCAAGTAGGCTATGTACAAGGCACAAGCATGGCCCGACCTACTGAACTAATGTTTGAGGACTTGGCCTTTGATAGGAAGATTATCAATCCTCCCATCAAGTGATTGGAAATGATAGGTGTGTGAGCCGAGTTTCTCGTGGACCAGTGACGGTCCACCGGGCTCTGCTACTGGAACCTGGTGGCATTCTAGAAGACCTTCAGGTGAAGACAACACCACTGTTTCAGGTACTACGTTCAACTTTGGCTCGGATGATGGCACGGGGTAGTGTTTTTAATCTAGGAAGGATTCAAGTTTCTGAAGTCAATGTGTGAGCAGATCTTCCTAGATTTCTTATGTGCGGGATTTAAATTAGAACACCAAGTGTGATGATGAACTTTGCAAGTAATCCAACCACTTAAAATATTAGTCAATTTATTCGGTGAATGGAGTGCAAACAACATATATGTGTTACCTATTCTTTGTTGTAATTTCTTGTCTTTTAATTTACCTGGAATCTCATGTTGGATTGTTCGCATGTAGTGGGTACTCAGGTCATCATCTACTCGTGTACGTGCATCTTGGTACTATTCGATCAAGCAGTCAACGATTGGTTGCTGCTTTAGTTTGAAACTTTTACCGAGATTAACCATCTTTGGATCATGGTGGATTCCCAAGTTGCTCTATTCATTCATAGTATTGGTCCTCCTTGTGTTCATCATGAGTGCTTCAACATCCTTGTTTGTGACTCCGAACTTCAAACAGCTTGAAATCATGCATTATTCATTGTTTTGGATGACTGAGATGCACTCGGTCCTTGAGTCATCATGTGTTCCTGATTTATCAAGACGTCCACAACTTGTTTGTACATGGGCCATTTGGCGCGCTAGTACTGCTGCTACTACCGTTGTTGCCACTACTACTACTAACAGAAAAAGAAACTGTACAAGTTTCATTATCATCAGTTGGGTGAGGAAGGAGTCCCAACTACTTATCTGATGGGGTTGGGGTTGGCTGGGTAAGATAACACTCCAGTGCCTTTTCTAGGAAGCAGTTGCCAAACATGAGTTCTATGAAGGCCAATGGTTCATTCTCTCCATCAAGAGGAGTGACATTGTGTTTCATATACCTCTCGGATAACACACGGTTTTGGTTGCATTTTCCCTTGTATGGAAGCCACAGGTGAGACCAGTCTGTAGCAAAGTACCCATCTAGCTTGTTGGACCAGTCTCTGCTAAGCAGTAGACCATGTGCTTATGGTATGTCAACAATAATTATGTTGATGCAGTGGTGGACTCAACTATCATGGGATAGTAGGTTGATCACATCTCGTAGTTCACCAATGTCTGGTACTGATTTTCTCTCAAGTTGGATGATTCTTGCGGATGTTTCACTCCATTGTGTATTGATCTTCTTAGCAATGGAGAGCAGCATGACATTGGTTGCCGCGCCAAAATCAATCATACAGTTATGCACATTGTGGTTGAAAACTTCGAACGAAAGTAGGAATGGGGTGTAACCTGAGTTTTCTTCTTGCATATGGAGTGTATTGAGCACAGTGGATAGTGATATGGGAGGTGTGCATGCTCCCTTGCTGGTAGAGGCCCCGCTGTCTGTTTCCATTTGTCCCAATGCGCACAGAAGGATATCGCGCTAGCTTTGGACTTTTGCTAACTCGAACAAAATGATGTTCGCTCGAGTTTTCTTCATGTCATCGACTATGTTGTAATCCAAATGTGTTAGACTCACTGAGGTGTCCAGGGTGGAACAAATCCTCGTGCTGTTTGGAGGACTATTCTGGAACTTGTTACTCACAGATGTGTTCTTATCTACTGCTGTCTTTCCAGACTTGCTTTGTGTTTTTTGTTTCTAGGCAGCTAATGGATTGGCCTTCTTTATCAACAATCTCACTTTCTCTTGCATCTCATCAAGTGTTAAGGGAGCTCCTTTACTCCTAAGATTTTATCAATCATTTTGCTTGTGGGGTTGCTTCTCGGTGTTCGTCTTTGAGACTACTTGCGAGCATTGGTATGTGTTGACCACATGTCCAGAACTTGGTGCTTCATTAGGTGCAAACTCTTCATTATCATCAACATCTTCCAGTTGCTCCTGTACGTTGCCATCCGCATCAAGTGTATGAGTACATACAGAGGTAACAACTCGCTTCCAATCTAAACAAGAGTTCTTGAGATGAAATTATTCATGGAAGGAACAGTACTTAGGATCACCACATTGATCAAGTTGGAACATAGGCTTCTGCGCATATCTGGAGCCAAACTAGCTGTTTCTTGATGAGTCGGTTGATGAACTGATTTCCTGTCTTTGTCTGGGTGGATGAGGGTCTTAATATCAGTTGCTTTCTTATCTCTACCCTTGCTCATCGTTTCTTGGGGCTTTCTGCTTGCATCCTTGGATTCTTTCATTAATTCGCCATCCTTGATGACTCCAATGGTGCCATGTCCTTATCAACAACAATAGCCTCTTCGCAGCTCGCTTGATGAACTATGCAATGGTGGTTGGCAGTGGGGATGTATAATAGTCGACAGTAATGGAGTCATGAGGTTTGGTGTCTGCTGCAAACTTGTTCAAGATACGCACAAACCTCTGATTGAAATCTGTTTATCTTTTCCCTCCATCTTGAGGCTTCCCAGTTCTTTGAGTAGCATGGCTAGGGTCTTGTTATCAACAAACTTTTCAAAGAACATACATTTGAAAGAAACCCAGTTCTACATGGAGTTGGGTGGAAGTCTGTGATACCAAGCAACTGCCTGGCCACCCAAGGTACATGGAAATAGTCTACATGCTATGTTGTCATAACATACCTCAGGGGTCTGCAACTATAGGTAGAAGTTTTCTAAGTGGTCTTCTGCCTTCACGACGCTATCAGGGTTAAACTTGATGTTCATTCTCTCCGCTCACTTCGGCATCTTATGCAAAACATCCATGAGAGACAATGGTCCCTGAGTCATCCATTTAATATTTGGCTCAACCATCTCTTTGTCTTCTTCGTCCTCTTCGTCTTCTTCCTTTCTGTCCGAATCTGATTGTTTTGAATCTGAGTTTGTTGGTTTGTCTCTGCTTCCACTTCCTCTGCTACCTTCCCCTTCGTCTCCTACACCGGAGTTTGATCCCAAGACCACAAGAGTGCCTTGTTCATTTTCAAAGAAGATTGGAGGTTCCTCTTCGTCTTCAATAGTTTTTTCCAACCCTTTAAAAGTAGCAAGGACCGCTTCTTCCACCGATGATACAACCACTCCTGTGGGAGTGGCCTTCTTAGATGTGTGTGGAAGGTATGGTATGCCTGGGATCAGTCCAACTACTTTCATGAACTAGCGAGTGATGGGATGGACAAAACGAAGGTGTTGATATGAAATTTTGTGTTTGATTCTGGGTGGTGAGGAGTAACCAATTGCAGAGTCGTGAGAGAGAGGTTGGGAGTTATCACCTTGACCAGATGGTTGATGAGTGAGTGTGAGGGGAATTTCAATAATTGACAACTGGATACCCTCCTTCTAGCACCAGAAATGTTGATGATGTTGTTCCTGCCAACATTCAGGGGATCAACTCGGTATGAAGTCCCAACTAGAACTCACACCTTTCGGTGTGGGAGTCCCATCTGGTATGATGGCCCCATTGCCATTGTCTTAAGGATTTGCCTCAACTCTTGATTGTCAGCACAAGGGAGTGGTTTGTTTTGTCTTCGAGAAGTGAGGTTCACGTGCCTAGTGAGTGTAAGTGTACTTGTCTCAATGGTTATTTCACTATGAGGGGAAGGGAGTGAAGGTGATTTCCAGGCTGAAAGGGATTGGTCTGAACTCGGTTAGGAACACACAACACAAAAGGACATGCACAATTTCCGACGGAGTAGTCCACTATGATGCGGCTATCACGACATATAAGGTAAGATAACACGTACAAAACTCACGGATCAATCCGAGATGAGTGCAATGGTTGTTGTAGCAAGATTCATGTGAAAGGTCTGTCTGATGTCTGACAGAGTAGTCGACCTGGACAGAACATCATTAACAACATATATAACACATTTCCATTAATAGATGATGCATTACAACAAATGAATCAGTTAAGATGTAGAACACATGGTTAAAGCAACATGCATTACAAGTGTTAAAGATTAGTCTTACAACAAATACAATACATGTATGAAAACGTGCTGGCATGTTAACAGGCTTCTCAATTAAGCGAAAGTTCCAAGACACATCGTTACACCATACATCACTAACCCCATTAGTGGGGCATTGGAGCCACTACTTACTCCTCAAAGAAAAGATTACATGCTCTCTTGGCTATGTGGGAGGAGCTGAGGTGAAAAGTCGTTTCATGTACAAATGAGGGGGGTATTTGTAGCCAAGAGTGAAACTGACCCTAGTGGCTGTTAGACTACCCTCATGACCATTCGACTTCCATGACTTCCATGACTTTCTGACTTACATGACTCTATGTTCAACAAATGGGTCTCTTGGACTTCCACGTTACATCACATTGATTGACAACAAGCCCATAGTGAAGATTTGGGCAACATGACTCATGACTTGACATGACAATGCTAGTACATTCGTGTTGCTACTGGAGTGCGTGTCAAGCTACAATGTTGCTGAGTGATGAATTTCTTCATGGAGTGCGTGGAGTCTTCGATGGTCCTTGGTTCGCTTGATGAAGCTCTAGCATGTTTTTCCTTACTTTCATGTTGGAAGGCTTGATAGATTCACTTGTTTGCAAAGGTGCATGTTCATCGCGTTTGTCTAATTCGCATGCTTCGTTCGTTCGTTCGCTTCAGATGCTTCATTCATTCGCTTCAGATGCTTCATTCGTTCATCCATTGGTGAACCTGTCCATCTACATGTGCTCCCTTCATTAATCTCGTTCGTTGTCTTGACATGTTTTTTGGTGTACCTGTACCCGGAGCCACTCATGACGAGATGACATCAAATCCAAAACCTCCTAGTCTACCATGACACATGATCATTTAGATGCAGGTGACCGGGAGAGGTAGTAAGGCTGTGATGCGGGATGATGGCTCTAGGCAACTGTTGACGAAAACTGTGCAAGAGTCACTGAAGGATGGAGACGGACAATTTCAATTGACAGTGACTGAATGCAAGGTCTAGCTCGGATGGGAGGTGACATTGTGCAAAATTTAGGAGGGACAATCCGGGTTGTTGGAAGGAAAGGCAAGCATGCTCTATGCATTTTCTAGAACAAATGGTAATTAGGGGCTAGACAACCAAATTTGCGCAAATTGCCAGAGGAACGAGCAGGCTTGCATGAGGGGTCAGCAGGCAGGGTGTTGGGCCTCCAAAATGTCTTTAAAATGATATCCACTTTCACCTTTATTGCCACCATTTCACTCACATGTTGCAACTCCATAACCATATAATCTTTCATTAGCCACCATTTTCATAAATATATGGGTTAGGATCCTTATTTACCAAAGTTATTTATTTTAAGTGTTTAAAGTGAATTTATGATTAAAAACTAGGAAATTAACATGGTTTCATGTATCTATATATGTGGCTTGAGTTTCATGACATGTGTAGGTCATTTGGAAGCTTCCAGGGCACCCTTATGTGGCCTCCAATGCTCAAATTCGAATTCTCTTCAAAGGAAATTTGGATAAAGGTCAAAGAAGGATATGTGTCCTATTTGGATTGTAACTCTGTGAGGTGTCTTATCATTTCTTATTTGGATTGGAACTCTATGAGACACTTAGGGGATATATGTCTTATTATGAGCTATTTGGTTGTAACTATATGAGATTTTAGTGGATCCTCATTAAATAGGGTAGCTTCTTATGTTTTTGTATAAATAGGAGAGCCTTCTCTTTTGAAAGGCATGTTTTTAATAGAGAATTTGGAGCTTATACTTGGAGATTCGAAGATTTAGTTTTGCTTGCATATGGAGCTTCTTCACTTGCCATCCTCATACACCATTGCAATGACCATCTAATGATTGTGAGATTTAATTGCTTTTATAGATTAAAGTTCATTTGCTTTCTTACTATTAGTTTTAGAATGACTGTGTAATCTTTGCTTTTCTAAAACCATTTCAATAAGGAAGATTTATGTATTTTCTAATTAGATTAAGTTTGAGATAAGGGCTCATAGTTATTTAGTTTCATTTCATGTTTTGCTATTTACTTTCTTAGATTAAACCATCAATTCATTGTATAATTGAATAAAGGATCAAGCCAAGAAGGTGACTTCAAATTGGGTGATTGAATGTTCAACCTATGCAATCATTGAGCTTTTCTTTTTAGTTCTTTTATACTTGATTTTAAGATCCTCATTTAATTGCATTAACTAATATTCCTAAAGATAATTGATTTAATCATATTTCAAGATTGAATGGTTGAATGTTTGATACATGCAATTACTGAGTTATTTTCTGCACACTTTACTTGCTTTTCTAGGACATTAGAAGTTAAAGTATAAATAGTTGCTTACACATCATCTCAAGAAGGTAACACTTCATAATTGAATGTTGGAGTAACTAAGCATACATTAGTTGTTTTGATTTCATAAGTTAGTTGAATTTCATTTTCATTATTTGATTTCATAGATTAGATGAATTGGTTTTCATTATTTTGTAGTTAGATTGATCTAAACTGAAAGACAATTTTTAGCACATACAGTGCACGCATGCTTCACAAGTTTACGAAAGCCCTGGGTTGACAAATTAAATGACAGGGAATCACTTTGCCCCAACATTTTGGCACCATTGCCGGGGAAGTGTGCATAGGAACTAACTCCTAGTTTAGAGTGTATTTGTTTTTGTTTTTGTTTTTACTAACCATTTATGGACAAAGGATCTAGAATGCAGCCCAAAGACTACATTGAGGAATGGTATCAAGAAGCGGTTACGCCACAATCTTCATCAATTCTTCAAGAGATCCTTGGGGCAAATTTAAAGGTTAAAACAATTTCTCTTGTCCTCATGCACAATTAGGTACATTTCACAAATTTGGATATGAACATTTTAGAAAGTTTAATCCGTAAATGGCTCCATTGGAAACATTTTTTTTGGTAGGTAAGCACCCATGGAGGATTTGAACCAGTGACTTATCGCAAGGAGTGCCTTAACAATGTACCCATTCATTGTCAATCCAAAACCCTGTGGGCTCCATTAGAAACATTCATATACTTAAAAATTAAAAAAAAAAATTCTTTGTAGGATAAACTAGTAAATAAAATCAAGCTTCATTGATTTTTTTTTAGAGTTTTGATTGCATTTTTTTTTTTTTTTTAATTTTTAGAATTTAAAATCTTCTAAAATTTTATTTGTTTCTTCCATTTCCTCATTAACCTCACAAAAATATTTTCAATAAAAAAATCATGTTTTGATTCTTAAAAAAAATAAAAAATCATGTTAGACTTTCAATAAAAAAATAAAATAAAAATTCTTCATGATTATGAATAAGGGAAATGTAGAATTCTAAATAAAAATGATCAATTGATAACTGGATCTAATGCGACCTGCAAAGAATTTTTTTTTTGTTAGCTTGGAATCCAAAATAAAAAAAATACATCATAATAAAAAATAAAAAATAAATCATGCTCGAAGAGGCTACCGTTTCTGCAACATAGCTCAAAAACAGTTCTAAATTCTAATATTCTTTGCATGTGTTCTGAAATGTATCATACGAGCCAGCTGGTCTCATTCACATTAAAGAGGAGTCGAATTAGATTGGTAGGGTGGTTTTGTTCTGATCCAAATTCTTTGGTAGGTTCAGCCGGCCATATTGACTGGTTATGGTTTGTAGTGACCTTCAAAATGCTGTGTCCTATTTATCTTTTTGCTATTTGAATAAGTTTTTGCAAATTAGCTATGGAACACAACCTATTTTGCAACTAATTGTGTGTTCTGTAACTACTTTCATGGTTTAGCAGGTTACAAGCATCAAACGAAGAAACTGACTACATGGGCATCTTTGGAATCGTCTCGACATGGATTCTATCCTAGTCACCCAGCCTAGATCGATAGAAAAGCCAGCTCAATACACAGTCAACGTTGGAGTCAAACATATGAAACCCGAAAGCAATAGGACTCTTTGTCCACCCTTTCATCCAGATCCTGATTTGACACTTGCTTGTTGACAACCTTGTTTTTAGGTTCCAGTACATTCACTTTGAAGCCTTAGTTTCCTGAAATTGAGAACCATTAATCATTTCTATAAAAATTCACAATTTTAGAAATAAGAATCGAAGCTACCATAATCTGTTTGAAGAATAATAGTCAAACCAGACGCTGGGGAGAAGCTAATCAATCTCTTCAGAATGGATCTACAAGACAGTAGTTTCGTGGCTTCCATTCATGGCTTTGATGAAGTTTTTCATTTGCCAGTCCTATCGACTTCGTCCCTAAAGATCTTGAGGCTTGCACAGAGGCGTCTGTATCCATGCTTATGGAAGAAGCAGAATCAGTGCATTGATGAAATCCATTAGATGTGTATCTCCTTACTGGATAGATACATAACTAGCCTCGAGAGCCACCACATAACAAATCGAACCCAGAAAGCTCGAGTACAATACTTGCAGAGGAAATGCGTAACAACTAAAAAACATCAATTTTTAAACGTGATTTCCCGCCAAATTAAAACAAATTTAGGAAAACAAAGACACGAGTTTTTTTGGGAACAGGGTGAATTAGATAACCCAGAAACGGTTTCCTCAATTTTGCAACCGTTTGAGAGAAATATGAGATTCTTCGGGACCATGTTTCACTGACTACGTGAGGAAAAACAATTATAATTAATGCATAGTTGCGGCCATATTCTGATTTCTCTAAGAAATATCCACCCATATCTGATTTCCCTAGCTAAATTCCAGCTTGAGACAGTTGGAGAAAAGGATTTGAGTTTGGGTGCCCCAATCGCTTGTGCCAAGTCATCCACTGTGCATTGGCAATGTTAATTTCCTCCATTGAAGGAGCCACCATGAGATAGAATGAGAAGTGATTTCAAGAGATCGAATAATGGTTCAATGATATTCACTATTTGATACCTCATGCCATTAAAGAATGAAGGAATTAATTAATAAGAAGGCCGATTATATTTCATTACAACCTCAATACACATTTGAACAAAAGAAAGAACGGGGGTTCTCTAAAGCAACAATAACACCTTCCTGTTTTGATCATCCAAGTATCTTCCTTTCATTATCTCGATGTTGAATTTTGAAGGGGTTGGTATGTGAGAGGAACCAGATATCTCATATCAAGTACTATGGAAGCTTTGTGTATCTCTTGGAAGGTTCTTGCGGGATAAATTATCTAAACAAATTTCTAGCTAGCAGATGCACATAGCCTTTGCCTTTGCTAGCAGTTTTGTAACCCTTGCTTATGTTGATTGGGTTACTATCGTTCTGCTAAACACGTTTTTATACAAGAATGATCACATTTCTTTGAGTCTTGTAGGTACAAAAGATGAAGGCATTACAAATGAAAAATCTTATGGCATGGCACAACCAAAGAAGATCGACAAGATTTTAGCTACAGAAACTGTGCACATTCTGCAGCTAATCGACAATTTTGCAGCTATGCATTTAAGTCAATGCTTTATTTGTCAAACAATGCAATCTAACCAGAAATTCATGATCAACATGCCATTTCATCTGCTTACATCATCTTTCATTGTAGCATCATGTTCCCATGCCACATTTTACATGAAAATTTCACCGTTTCATAAAAATTTCAAAACAGTCCAACTTCCTCATACGACATCGGAATTCGATGATTCAAGCATCATTGGAAACATCTCGATGAGATCTACAAAATGAGGAATCTATGATCAGATTTTGAAACAGTAAAGAATGAAGAAATTGCTGAAAATAAACAACAGATAACTTGAGGTACTACTTTCGACACAAGTATAAACTCTTTTGGTTTTCTTTCATGAACTTGTATAATAGTACTCTCTTTTTTATTTATTTATTATTTTTTAATATATGTAAATTTCATTAACAAATAACTTGATCACCTCTCTATTTTGATAACCTTACAATACATTAGAGAAGAAGTACTAGTTTTTTGCAGGTTCCAAGAGGAAGAACAAATGGCCATAAGCAAATAGTGTCTCTCAAAGACCACATTTATTTCACAAGAAAATGATCAAAGCAACAATAAAGGTGAAACATCAATGCATGAGCACGTGCTAATGCATATTAGATCCAACAATTGCAAGCCTTTCAGATGCTAGCGTTTCCATTACATCCATACTCCTTCAGTCAATAAAACCTTCATCTCATTTCCTTTGCAGTTGCATTGCATTTCACTTAGTCAATAAAATTCTCATCTCATATTTTCCTGTCTTGCTTTCACTAACTCATAACCCATTTTCATAAAGACATTTAACTTGCTTGCATACTGATTTGTCCTTTTACTTTCCATTCACTTTTCATTTTCCTTTCCGTTAAATAAACCTTGATCCACCGCAAAATTTTCCATTCATAGTCCTTCAAAATCATTGTTTCATGCTCGCAATAGATGATGAAGGATTCCTTAAGGCCTTCCTTCTAACAAGCCTTGACTTATCGACATCGACACATTATCTAGGTTCAGGGCTAGAGTTCTCATTAGTACCTTGAGGCTTGTATGCCTTAATGACAGGCTCTCTCACCAACAATCATGGGAATACATTAATGTCCCTTGATCGTTGGATCTTGCAAGTGGCTCGACATTGGCTCATTTATTTGCCCTTCACAAGATGTACTTAGGTACCTTAGCACTCGTTGACATTAATGGCGAGTTTGTCTCGCATTGGTTAACGATATTCATCAATGGTCGGTAATCCAATGAGCTCTCTTCATCCTCGATACTGACACATTTATTCGCATGACTAGAGTTGTACCATCGGTTTTATAGCGATTGAAGAATATATCATTTCAACATTTTGCAGCAGATACAACGGATTTAGCTGCAGAAATAAAGAATCCACTTCACAACCTCATCCACCTTTTATGCAACCAAGAAGCAAATGAACTCTACATTTCATTCCATGATCCAGAAGCAGCCACACTCTTCAATTTCCATAACTCATGCACATTGAAGGTAAGTGAAGGTACATGGTTTTCTAATTTTTAGTCATGCAATTCATTGAAATACTAAAATTGTAACTTTGGGAAATTCCTCACTTCCTCTTTCATATTGTCATATCTTTAGTTGGGCGGAAGGGACATCATTTCATATTCATATATCATACATCATCACACATTTTCATTTCATCCTAACATATTTGTCCTAACCAATTATGATTGCATGATGGTTCAAAAAGTTATATGATTTTCAAATAATGCCTAAATTATGAGCACACTATATGGCTGATTTTAAAGATGCATTCTTAAATATGTTCAATGAATCTTGCTGCAACAAAAAGAAACAAGGTATTGAAACACAAGAACCAATACCAATTAGAATTTGGTTGAAACACAAGAACCAACCAAACATGTTGCAATTCAATATATGACAAGGAATACTTTGCAAAAATAAATAAGATTGTTAAATGCAAAGTTTAAGAACATATGATATAAGCCAAGCTCATTCAAAAGAGAAGACGTTGTGAGCAAATCAAAGGAAATATTTGCACGAGGACATGCAATTACTCTAGTTGGGGGGTATGTTGGGCTTCCAAAATGTCTTTAAAATGATATCCACTTTCACATTTATCGCCACCATTTCACTCACATGTTGCAACTCCATAACCATATAATATTTCATTAGCCACCATTTTCATAAATATATGGGTTAGGATACTTATTTACCAAAGTTATTTATTTTATGTGTTTAAAGTGAATTTATGATTAAAAACTAGGAGATTAACATGGTTTCATGTATCTATATATGTGGCTTGAGTTTTATGACATGTGTAGGTCATTTGAAAGCTTCCAAGGCACCCTTATGTGGCCTCCAATCCTCAAATTAGAATTCTCTTCAAAGGAGATTTGGATAAAGGTCAAAGAAGGATATGTGTCCTATTTGGATTGTAACTCTGTGAGGTGTCTTATCATTTCTTAATTGGATTAGAAATCTATGAGACACTTAGGGGATATGTGTCTCATTATGAGCTATTTGGTTGTAACTATATGATATTTTAGTGGATCCTCATTAAATAGGGTAGCTTCTTATGTTTTTGTATAAATAGGAGAGCATTCTCTTCAGGCATGTGTAAAGTTGGAGAAATGCTCATGTTTTTAATAGAGAATTTGGAGCTTATACTTGGAGATTTGAAGATTTAGTTTTGCTTGCATATGGAGCTTCTTCACTTGCCATCCTCATACACCATTGGAATGACCATCTAATGATTGTGAGATTTAATTGTTTTTATAGATTAAAGTTCATTTGCTTTCTTAGTATTAGTTTTAGAATGACTGTGTAATCTTTGCTTTTCTTAAAACATTTCAATAAGGAAGATTTATGTATTTTCTAATTGGATTAAGTTTGAGGCAAGGGCTCATAGTTATTTAGTTTCCTTTGATGTTCTGTTATTTACTTTCTTAGATCAAACCATCAATACATTGTATAATTGAATAAAGGATCAAGCCAAGAAGGTGACTTCAAATTGGGTGATTGAATGTTCAACCTATGCAATCATTGAGCTTTACGTTTTAGTTCTTTTATATTTGCTTTTAAGATCCTCATTTAATTGCATTAACTAATATTCCTAAAGATCATTTTAAGAAATTGATTTAATCATATTTCGAGATTGAATGGTTGAATATTTGATACATGCAATTAATGAGTTATTTTCTGCACACTTTACTTGCTTTTCTAGGACATTAGAAGTTAAAGTACACATAGCTGCTTATATATCATCTCAAGAAGGTAACACTTCATAATTGAATGCTGGAGTAACTAAGCATACATTAGTTGTTTTGATTTCACAGGTTAGTTGAATTTCATTTTCATTATTTGATTTCACATATTAGATGAATTGGTTTTCGTTATTTTGTAGTTAGATTGATCTAAACTTAAAGACAATTTTTAGCACATACAGTGCACGCATGCTTCACAAGTTTAGGAAAACCCTGGGTTGACAAATTAAATGACAGGAAATCAATTTTCCCCAACACAGGGATTGTGCAATTTTTTTGGGGAACTTCCCAAGAGATTGGCAGCTAGATATGCGCTATTCACAGAGGGAATTGCTAGTTGGCTACTAGGGTCACTGGCAGCTAGATTTGCACAATTCCCAGAGGGAAATGCTGGTTAGCTACTGGGTCACTGGCAGCCAGATCTGCCAATTCCTAGAGGGATCTTCGAATTGGCTGCTAGGTCACTAGAAGCTAGAACTTCACAATTCTAAGAGGGAACTGCCAGTTGGCTATTGGGTCACTAGCAGCCAGAACTGCGCAGTTCCCAGAAAGAACTACCAGTTGGCTGCTCAGTCACTGGTAGCAGAAATTGCGCAATTCCTGGAGGGAACAGACAATCTGCTGCTGATTGGAAAAAATGCACTAAGGCTGGGAGGCTGGCGTACTGATCATCTCTACGAAATTTTTGAACTGAGCTGACTGATGGGCAGCGAGAGACTTGCTTATGAGCACTACACAATTTTTGAGATGAATAGCCAGTTGGCTGTCCTCGTGGCCAACATAAGTGTTACTTGAGCTACTTGTGGGTAACGCAACTTGAAAGAACTAGCTTGGTGTTTCTGCTCTATTTTGATTGACAGTCGATCAAGTCCAAAGCAAGGTGATGGTCTAGTTGTCAGTGAGGAGTCTGGTCGACAAAAATTCAAAAAAAATGACTAAGTGTGTGAACAGTCGAAAGATGCATAGGTGATCATACGAACACACACTTGCATGACTTGACGACGAAACAACCAAACCATCCAAACACACATTTTCAACATGACTGATCGACGGTGTGAGCGACAAGCATGACACTCGTGATTGATCTTTCGTGATTGAGATGACGCTTATGCGACGGTGGATGTCTCTGTGTGTGAGTGTGACAGATGCTTTCATGGTGAACACAACAATCACATACAAAGCGAATATTTTGAGCATAACCAGAACATGGTCAGAGGCATGACTTAGAAATCAACATGCAGAGACTTGAGTGCAATAGACAAGCAAGGCGAATGTAACGACCCACATGAGCTCACTGAGTGAACCCAAACGTGTGTAGTCATCAAGTGAAACTCTTCAAGGGAGGCTCTGAAATTGGTGCAGGCCAAAATTTTGGAGGGTTGTTGTAGCCGCTACAACAACTATGTAGGTTGTTATTGAAAGGGTCAACAATTAGGGTTTTGTTGGTTGGTGCAGTTAAAGCTGAAGTTGGGTCAGGCCCCATCAAGCCAACAAGCATCATGAGTAAGTGAAGACAATGTAAGCAGTGAAGGAGAATGGCTAAAGGTTATTTATTAAGGGTTGATCTTAGTCAACTTATTGAACTATGTCGCTGGAGGAGTGAGGTGAGAAAACTCTTGAGTGTTGAATGGTAGAACAAGGACATGTGAGAGGAACGATAACCTATGGGAAGATAACATTTGGGATGAGAGAGATTCGCTTTCAGATAACCTCTTGGACAATGAAAGCGGAGAAGGATTAATAATGATTTCTGTAGGTGTGATATTAGTTGACTTATAGGACTGCATAGTTGGTTGAGTGCAGTGATAAAAATCTTGAGCATTGAAGGGTGGAAGAGGGACACGTGAGAGACATGATAGCCTGTGGGAGGACAATGTTTCGGATAGGGGAGATTGGTTATGAGAAAATACAGTATTGATATCATTTTTAGCAGGTATGACTTCTGTTGAATGCATATTTGGTTGAGTGCAGGTAGGAAGAGGAACTTGTGAGGGACATGATAGAGATCGGGAGGAGGTTCGATCTCCATCTTGAGGCGTAAATACAATGGTGTTTGCAGTCTCAGTTATAAGGACCGACGTCGTGGAGTTTGTTGTATTAGGTTTAAGGTATGATAACACATGGGAGGACATTGAGCGGAAAGAAAGAGATGTGCTACCTAGGGGTGAGGATGCATATAAGTTTGTAGATTGCAATGATTCATAATTGTTAATGGAATTAATTATAACTCTATTATCAGAATTTGATACGGGAGGTTTGAAATGATTGTTGAAATTCGATTGTTGGCTAGAATTTAAAAATAATTTCCGAGTGGGGATGATTCTAGAGTTAGGACAAGAATTATCGTTCAATGAATTAAAACTAGTTGTTGAAACATAATAGGGCGAGGAATTATTACTATTTTGGTTAAAATGTTTTGAGAATTTATGTGTACTTCCTGCAGGTTATTTCTTCAATTTTATGCGCTTTTAGGGCCAAGGAGGAATCAATTTCAATCCATAGAATAGGATTAATTTTATTGGCGAGAGATGTGTGTAAATGAAATGCCTTCTGAGATATCAAATCAAGTTCAAATCTAATTCGTTTGATTTTACTGGGCAATAATGCCATGCTTGCTTTGGTGAATATATGCTTATTTTTATGATTTTTGAGGAAGTGATTAATTCTGGCAAAGGTGGGAATGGTTGAAGAATATTTGCAACATTTTAAGAAGGTAAGATCAATTTTCCTCTTGGCGATAAGTACTCTGGTTCGTTCCAAAGTGCGAACTTCTCTTAATATGTCCCTTCCATGTAGGTTTATGATTTTGGATTTCATTTTTCTATGATTATTATCTTGTTATAAATCTCTTTCAGGATCTATCACATTTATTGTATTAGATGCTCGACGTTTCGGACCCCCAACTATGGTTCATCTTCAAGATGTAGAGAGAATGTGGAAAAATGGTGATACCAAGGTTGATAATAAATAGGAGTATAGGGTTGAAAAGTGGCCAACAGTGCAAACCCTAAAAGGATTCTATAAATAAAATTATATAATTTTTAAAGTATGTGATTTAATATATAATTGATGCATTTATTGAAAATTAAATGATAATGAAGAGTTTTATATATGCTAAGAGTTGTATAAAATAGTAAAGGATATATTAAAAGTTATGTTTTATGAATTATAAATTATTGATAATTAAATATAATGTTATGTGGAGTTATTGAATTTATTTGGGATTAATTAATGTTGAATGTTTAATAATATGATAAGATGTGTTTAAAATTGTGAAGGAATTTTATGCGAGGTTATGTTATGTTATTAGATTAATTATTAATGATAATGATAATTAAATGATAATTTAGAAAAATATCATATGTAGTAGAATGAATAATGTTTAAAATGTTAATAAGATGTTGGTATTTATTTAACTTAATGATGAAACATGTATTAGGTTGTGATAAAGAAATATTAAATATAAAATTTATGGGGCAGCTTATTGGTCCAACAAATACCCTTTGTCACTCCTTCTGTAAGGATGATAATGATGCCAATCATAATTCCTGTTAGAATCAGAACTAGAATAATACTTGCGTCCATCACCTCTCTTATCCAGAGTATCCAAGGACCTTCCATATTTGATTGTCTCATTTCTATCCACTCTCTGACCACCATGAGACCTGCTGCCATATGCCCCATTAGTTTTGTCCTCCTTCTCATGGTTGATCTAAAGTGGTCCTTGTTGCTGCAATTCTGGCAAACTTTGAAGTATCACTGCATTTACCTCTACTTGTTTCTCATGTGCATGTATGATTTTATCATTGTCTTCCTTAAAATTCCTTATCTATGCCTTTAATCTTCTAAGTGTGTCTGCCAAATCAGAAGAGTGCCCAATACCATGTTGCTCATTTGATCTATAGGGAGAGTTTCAAGAATTGTAGTCTACCATCTTGCTAGTCATCTTTGATATTCTTCCTGCAAGGTATATCATGTCAGCTAAACGAGATCACAATAAACCAATGTACCTTTGCATAATTCAGGGAGGATACCTCTTCTACAAGATCAAAAAATCAATGCAATACATGTATAACATAATCATGACATCATATAGAAATATAACTACAAGATCAAAAAATCAACGTAATATATGTATAACATAATCATGACATCATATAGAAATGTAACACATAAGTGTATAAACATATAACCATCATTCTAGCTAGAGTCCAGTCATCATTGCATGACCATATCAACTACACATACCATGACCTCATGCATGACAACAACCACAACATCACTATACACTTGACCACATGTGAATACTAATGAGCATAAACAATGCATAATCAACCATACAATCACGACGACACACTCCACAACAACATTATCAACCTTCACATGGCGACATCACTACAACCATGATCAACACCATGCAAATGCAACAAGCACACATTCTTACAAGATAAGAAACACATATGAAACTGACATGAATGCATGACAAACACACAACCCATCCATTCTGAGGGGTGAACCATGCTCTGATACCACTCTGTAACACCCTACTCCCACATTTACCCAAGTAACCGACCTACCAGAGTAAACATATAACGATAAGTTATTATGATATGATTCAATTCCTTATGTGTCAGTTAGGGAAGTGGAACCAACAGGGGCACACCATACAAACCTTCCACATTAACAATAGAACTCCCAGGACCCATCCCAACCACTTAGGTAACCAACTCCTGAGACCAACTAAGTTTTTAGACCATTAAATCCCTGGGCACTCCCTTGATATGGGCTAGCATGCATCCAGGAGGCTCTAGACATTCCCACAACATGGGTACGCATGCGTCCAAGGACTGTTCTGCCTAGTGCTATGCCTACATCTCCAGGATTTGAGCCACTTTTTCAGGCCCAGAGCCCAGGTCACTGCTAATAACTAAATGACACTTTTAGAACTGAAAGATAACAACAGAACGTTAGTACAAATGCAAATACTTGAAAAAGGACTTGACTGGACCCTTACTAGCCATGACAAACATTTGATCAAACACGTTACAAATATGTAAGCTACAGGTTTAAACAACCGATATGAGCATAGGGGTCTCATACTCATCTGAGAATCGCTAAGAAAAATTGATGCCTCATCACATTAGTTGCAGTTTCATCCATTAGGCCATAAATACATTGTTCATTCATTTACAAGTAAAAACATGATGAGAGCCATACATAACCACTATCATAATACATGTTCATAACCAACATAATAATAATAGGAATACCAAGGGAACAACAACCATATAAACTAGTATAATACTCATGAAATAACAAGGAGAAATAACCTCATATTAATGATGCAAAAGCCAACCAGTTGTGGGACTTCAACGAACCACCTGATCGTAGACATGGATGATCCAAATCTCTCTTCAGCCAGTCACCCTAGTGCCATATTCCAAGCATGAATGTGGGATCTCATAAAACACATCAATCAAAACCATCCAGGGCTTCCAGAGGCCAAACCACCTCAACCCATAAAACAATGATTCCACCTCATAGCTGGACATCACAAAACCATTTTAGATTGGTCTCTACCAAAGTCTTCAAGGGCTCCAGAGCGTTTTTTCCAACCAGGAATTCCAGGATTAGTAACTCTACCCATAGCTATCATAGGGATTTTAGAGCATTTTTCCAACCAGGGCTTCAAGGTCTAGTAACTCAACTCACCAAGGGCTTTCAGGACTAGTAACTCAACCCACCAAGAGCTTCCAAGACTAGTAACTCAACCCACCAAGGGCTTCCAGGACTAGTAATTCTACCCACCAAGGGCTTCCAAAGTATTTTTCCAGCCAAGGCTTCTAGGACTTGTAACTCAACCTAAGATGTTATAGGGCTTCCAGAGCGTTTGTCCAACCAGGGCTTCTAGGAACTAGTAACTAAACATAAGCTAAAGGAAACATCAGAACCAACAGGAAAAAAAAGAAATAAACCCATAACACCATGGCTATCCATGAAATGGAAGGCTAGGAAAATCTACTTTCAAATCAGGCAATCCTCCATGCCAACGAAAAATCATGACCAATAAACCACATGCATATGCCATGCATGCCAAAACTAGTGAGGAAAACGTACATGCAACTTGGGACTTGGAAAAAAAAACCATTGTCGCTGATTATCCTGATGTCCTATTGCACTTTCTTGCTCTTGATTTTCATTCTTGCTCCAAAAATCCAAGTATGCCACACTCCCCAAGAGTGCTCCATGAAACTCTAAGTGTCCAAGAATATGAGAGAGAGAATAGAGAGAGAGCCTCAAAACTGAACTGACAAAAGTTTTTGTACTGATCCTTAGAAACATTTTTATTAATGAGGCCTCTATTTTCTTTATTTTCCATTATTTTCCTTCATTTTCCTCCTCACATGAAACTAGTGACCTTTCACCTCCCTGTTCTCCTAATTTCTATTATTTTCATAAATAAATATGCCAAAATGCCATTTTTCCTTTCCAAAGCCTTTGTCATTTCCTTAGCCATTAATCAATAACCAGTGATCCACATCACTATGATTTTTCCCAACATTCAGCTTGGAATACGTGTTCCATCAACTGTGGTTATTATTTTTCCTTTATTAACTTTTATTACATGGAAATTTCACTAGGGTTGTTACATATGGAGCTCTAGTTTAGGGTAGATACAGAAGACCATATGTGCAAACTTCTTAATGAAGCAAGAAGGTTGCCAGTGGGTAGAAAAACGAGCCAATGTTTCGTGACACAAAAAGGAATTGTGATTATTGATATTAGTAGATTGATGAGAAGCTAGATTTCCCACAGGGAGATCGAAACTGAGAGGAAGTCTAGTTTCGGAGGGAGCATCCCTATGGAAGCTAGTACTTCAAGATCTGGGGAGATTATATTCATTATTGTAGTAGTTGCAGCAACAATGCAGAAGAAACAACAAATTATTAGTAGTAGCAGTATGAGTAGATTAGATTTAACTCATGCATGAAAAGCCTTGAGGAGTGAGGCAGAGGTTAGAGATTTGGTGGTTTAGAGGGATCATGAATTACCTCTTACATGCAACCTCATATGCAACCTCAACAAGTTGTGGAGCAACCACAATTGGAGAAGCAGAGAGGATACCAAGTGGAGACATCCACTCAAGTAGAGACCTCTAGCAAGGGGAAATTTCGGGCCAAGTGGGTAGAGGGAGCACATGCACCCATACCTCCAAGTGTGAGGTGGGGCGATACGAAACCTTAGTCTAAGAGTTTCAGAAATTGGGCAGGGTCCATTGAGGCATTTTTTGTCTCACGTATCATTACCTTGTGACGGGGGCCCACAATATTCAATAGTAGGAGGATCAGTGTTAGTCATATACTAAGGAGTGCAGAGCAGTAGCAGAATCAGTAGTAACACAATTTTTTATAGTAGACGGTTGCAGACATAGTTGATTCAATTTATTTTGTTTGGATGTTTTTTAGTTGTAGATTGTGTAGTATCAACATCACCAGTGACAAGAGTTGCATAAAGAAAATTCCAAAGGTACCGGATCAGGATAGAGTTGAATTCCTTTCTTTTTGAGAGGGAGTGTTGAAAATAACAACAAGAAATTTTAAAAATAGCATCAAGAAAATCCTAATTTAATTTTGTTCTTGAATTAAATTGGGAATAAAAATGTAACTCCACATGTCATGACAACCTGTAATAGTTAACTAAGTAATTTTGACTTGGTTAGCTCAACGAATTCGAGTTGAGGGTCTAACTAGAGTTATGTAGAGTGTCTCCTACAATTAGGAGAAGTAGTTGAGTTTATTTTTAGTTGTAATTATTTAATTCAGTCTAACTGAGTTAAAATCAGTTAAACTTGTTCCAACTGATGGAGGAATTAGGGGGTTGTAACCTGTAGTATTGGGGTATTTCTTGTGGTGATCAACCAGTAAACTGAAGATTCACTCATAATTAACTCATTCATGTCAGATCAAAGAAATACGCAATTGAGATTGGAGCTTAGGGACAATTTAATATTAGTTGTAAAATCATCTAAATTAAACAAATTGTGCATGTAGTCAGAGAAAGGACTATGAGGATTGCACAATTCATAATTGAGGAATTTCTCCATTAAATAGGAGCTAATTCCCAAGGGAACAACGTAAGGAAATAGGAGCTTGGCATGCAACAAAATTGGCTAAGTAGTGGCTTGATCTTGTTTGGGAAGCAGTGAGATAGATAGAGATAGTGTAGAGGTTGCTCAACCTTGAGCAAAGCATTGTAATCTTCTCATATTTTTTTTATTATTAATGGAATATGTAGATAGAAGGGGTTTTTAGCTATGGCTTTCCCAAGAAAATTATTTTTTTATGTGCGATTGAATTATTTCTCTTTTATGCTTCGTGATTTCATCAATCGTTTATTGTTTCCGCTGATGAGTAGAGTAGATTCAAGTCAATTGTTTTAGCATATTACAATCTGCAGTTTGAATCTACAAGGAATTTCTACGTCAATCAAATATAAGGTTAGACAGACCCATAATATAGCTAGGTCAAACCTGGGTGAAAATTGCCTCCTAGTCAAGTCAATCCTAATCAAAATTTCAAACTGCTTCTTCGTCCATGAATTTTGGTCTACAACTTGTCATAGGAATTTTGGTTTTGCAGCCTCCTTCAGGAGTTTTGATTTTGTACCTCACCTTAGAATTTCAGTCCTTAGATTCGTCATTAAATATAATCCTTTGTTGCCTTAGATATACTTCTTCACTCCCTCAAAATAGGCTTATTTTTTTCCTCAGAATAGGATTTTGCGTTACCTCATAATAGGCCTCTTCGTTTCCTTAGAATAGGCTTCTTCACTCCCTCAAAATAGGTCTCTTTTTCGCCTCAAAATAGGTTGAATTACTTGCATAAGATAGATTTAAATCGATGGGATTGGAGGAGGATGCAATGATGTCTATATATAGTGATTTGAGAGGCTGAATAGGTGTCTCTAGAAGCTAGGATGACTTGACTAGTAGGAGGGCCAACTTGGCTACTTTGGAGATAAAATTTTATTTTATTCTTTTCAAAAACTAACATGAAGAACATGTAAAATGTTTTTCTCTTTTGAAAATATCATGAATAACATTAGCTACAAATACATCATTGATTAAAATAATAATTGTGAATACCAACCATAGCTACAAAATTCAATGCTCCCTCTTAGCTAGGGAGGTATTCATACTGAATATCAGATGTTCTCATGTTGGCAGTTTTCTCTAAGAAAAGGTTATAAAAAATTCAAGCACCATAAGCAAGTCAACAATTGTGACACATAGTAAAATGAGTTACCATAATTAGGTCAACAACTATGACACATGGTAATTCGATAGCATCAACCATTTACCATAATTCGAGTTAGCACTTCAGACCTATGGTGTATCCTCACTATAATTTGGGTCAGTGCTTCAAACACATGGTAAATCAATTGCATCAATTAATCACCATCATTCAGATCAATGCTTCAGACCTATGATGCATGCTCACCATAATTCGGATCAATACCTGACACATGGCATCCCAACTATTCTTGGTTCACTATCATTCGGGCCAATGACACATGGTGAATTGCCAAAGGCCAAACTCTAGTTGCACAATCCACAACCCACTATTAAATGAACATGATGCTCTAGGACCATCCTTCCTAATTCAGGTTATACATGACATAGGAAGAATTTTAGTTCTCTGTTGAACCATTCTCCCTAATTTGGTCAATGTACTTGACACAAGGATAATCTCCCTAATTTGGGTTAAATTACTTGACACAGGGACAATGTTAGTCAAGGATGTTATCTCATAAATACTCTCTCTTAATAAAAGAGGCATATTCAACAAATCCAAGCTTGTCCCTAGAGTTTATATATAGACTTCACTTGGGGACAAAGGCTTTGTTGACAAATTGTTATACTATAGAATAATACTTAAGCCACTCTGTTTCTTTCTATACCATCTCTTGGTACTGAAGCTCATGATGCTTCAACCTTTCATCATGGTCATCACCTGCACTTAATCAAGATAGTCCTGCAAGTAGTCTCTTAAGCCATACTGTGTCTTTCCAATCTAGCTGCAAAATGCTCGACCTCTGCAATAGTGAATGCGATAGATGCCTTCTTTATGCTCATCCAAGAAATTATAACAGAGCTCAAACTGAAGCAATATCTTGATGACCTGTTTCTACTGTCCACACTCTGTACCTAATATGAAGCTACAATTGTACTTCATTGCTTGAGACAAATATCAAATCATAACTGTCTCTGCCATGACCAATTATATCATGTTGGTACTCCAACCCATGTTGAGCAATATGCCTTGGCTCATAAAATTGAGCAACTTCCTTTCATTGGGTCCATCAACACAGTTTATTTCCTATCGCCTTGACTCGGTGCTCCCTCTCACACTGAAACATATATTGTTCTGGTAATTTTGGTATCTCCCTTTGTCATTTTTGTCTTTCAACTATCTAGACTGACAATGTCAATGAAAATCCAACATCTCGAACACAGAGTTCTACTCCCTCTAAAGCTAAAGCAAGGCTTTCAAACTACTCTCTTTGTCAGAGGAGTCCTTCTTCTTTCATCAAAGACATAACATATATGATAAATCTTGATTCATCAATCCAAGCCCAAGCTCAATGTGTCTGCTTGTGATTGTACAAACATTTATTCAATCGTGAGACTTCTTCTCATGTATATCAAAGCCCTAAGGTGGCTCTAAGTACACTTATCAATTACTTCATTGAGAGAGGTCATCTACGCATTCACCTCGTACAAATTTCAAAGAAATATTTCTAATAGAAGTGTACCTAACAATTGGTGCAATTTTTTTGTTATGATCCTCTCCCTCTTCCTCGGAGCATCTTCTATTCTCAATTTTTGCTTTGTACTTGTTTATGTTTCCATTTGTTGAATGCCAAATCTTGTAGATCCATTTGAAAGTTACCACTGACTTCCCTTCGGCACAATCCATGTATATTTCAAGCTTGTTGATCTACCTGTTCCCTCTGAGCTCGAATATCATCTAATATAATCTCCATGATTTTGTGAAAGTACTCTTATTATATGCTTTGCTTGATTCTTCCACTTCTTTGATTTGTTTCTAGATCCTTGGTAGTCTTCAACACGCACCTGCAATCCTCACTAAGAGGTCATGGAAGAACAATTACGACCAAGCAAAGGAGACCAAGGAAAGGAGATATATTCAAGAGAATAACTAATAATGAAAATAACAATAGTAATAATCAAAGAAGAGAGATATAAAATACTTATCTTTTGAGGATTATAGGGGAATGCCAGCTCCCTCTTGAACTTAGTGTTGGCATTATTATCATTGATGGAAAAGGAGAATTGAAGGAGCAGCAAGGAGAAGCAAGGCATGGAGCAACAACAAGGAAAGGAGCAACAACAATGCAAGGAGAAACAAGAAGAAACAATGCAAGGAGGAGTGGCAGGCAAAGAAGGAAAAAGTGCAATGAAGAGGCAACAAAGAAGCAAATATTTGTTGGAAAAGGAGCAACAAGCAACAAAAGAAGGCAAGGTATGTAGGAGAAAGGACAAAGGAGCAACATATACATTGATGGTTTGATAGAACATTGATGCTCATGTTGATATCATGTTGATGGCTTGATGCTTGGATAATGTTGTAGAGATTGCTTAATGAAGAATTTGTGGTGACACTAACTTTTTGTTGAGATGAATTGTTGTGATGCAAAGGCAAGGCTCCAAGGCAAAGGCAAAGATGTTGTAAAGATTGTTGTGATGCATTAACGATAAATATTATTATTTGATGTTGACACTAGGTTGATGCATTTAATCATTACATGTGGCTATAATTAATATTGGATGGATTATTTATTTTTGTGTTCTAATATTCAAGATCTCAAGAGTTTGGAAACAAATGAGTGGAAGGAAAAGAGTCAAGCCTATTCACTTCATATTCCTATGTGGGATATAAATAACCATCAAACTATGTTTATAAAAGATGTGATTTTGGAAGGCATTAATATATTAGAGAATGGGAGAATGTGAGAGAGTTGATTGAACTATTATACATTAGTTACCTGGCACATTTGAAGTGTATGTGATGCAGATTTGAAGGGATGAACGGACAGAAATGAAGAGGGAGACATGCATAATTTATAACCAGGTAAACCAACACATTGTTGTTTCTTGTTTGCATCAGGGGATGGTAGTCTCCTTTCAAGTTGGAACTTCCTTGCATGTTTCAACTTGTAGAAAATTAGGTAGCATCCTCCTGTAGGTTGGAGCTTACAGAAAATCAGATGTAATAAGGAGTAGGAGCTTGCCTTTACATCACAACAATAATAAAATCGTGGTTTTCTCCCCTTATGGGTTTCCATATATATATGGTGTCAATATGTGTTATTATTATGTACTGATATGATGTTTTGGTTTGCTTATTAAGTGTTGTTCACATATTTAATCCATTGGTCATCATTTGTTAAGATGCTCATGTAATATTTTAGTTAATGGGATTAATGAAAATAATTTTAGTGTCAATGAATATAATAATTGATTCACCCCCCCCCCCAGTTTAGTCAAGTTTTCATCAATTGGTACCAGAGAAGATTCCTTCAGTGTAAGCCTAACAACTTGAAGGTATTTCTAGTTGAGTCATGGAATGTCAAATTGTACCTATGCTTAGTACATCAAACATTCATGAATGGAGAGATAAGCAAAATTTAAATTGATAGCTTATGGAATTGCTGTGTGGAAACTAGTATGTGATGGTTACTATAAAGACTTTCCCTTTGTGCAAGGACAATAGTGGAGTGCTAAGGAAAAATGTGTTATTTTTAACAATCTTCATAATAAGGATCTTGATACAGTAATAAACTTAAATTATGCAAAAGAAATTTGGGATAGGTTGCATCTCGTGCATGAAGGAGACACTAATAGCTGCACTGTCAAGAAGGATAACATAAAGATGAAAAAGAAAAATTATCGTCAAAAGGAAAGTATTCAGTCAAATGAGGTCTTTGCTAGTGTTAATGGACCTTGTTTCCATGAAGAAAATACAACTGAAGAACAAGGCAAGCTTGACATAGCCTTGATTGAAATAGAAAGATTGAATAGTGAAAACAAAGATATAAGGAGATTGGTGCAAATATGTGATGAGAGAGAACATAAGTACAAGGAGGAAATTGTCAGATTAAAGACACAACTTGAAGAAGAAATGAGAATAGAAGGGATGGTGAATAACCAACTAAAGGAGACAGAGATACAATGTTAAATATTAGAGTCTGAGATTATTTCAGCTAGAAGACAGTTAGATGGAAAGAACAGGTTGTGTAAGCAGCTAGAAGAGGAGGTTGCCTCCATGAAGAACTCGAAAAGGCATACATTAAAGATGATAATGAAGCTTTCCTAAAAAGACCCATAGGAGAAGGGACAAGTACCATGATTAATAAAGAAGAAAACAAAAACAAACAACAATATCAAAAGCTAATGAATGAGATGAAGAAAGGGTTCATTGTAAGAAGCTCATTCTCTCCTGAAAAAGAGTTGAACAAATTAGGAAGATCTCAAAGGAGATTCTTTTCTCCTCGGAAAAACATCACATGTTTTTCTTGCTATGAACATGGACATGTGGCAACAAATTGTAAGAACAAACAAACCAAGAATAATCAACAGAATATGCATCAAATGAGAAGGCACCCTCAAGCAATAAAAAAACAGAGAAGACATTCGTTCTTCGGGTACATAGATCATTTTCATGGTTAGTGTTATCTATGCAATGAATATGGACATAAAGTTGTAGAGTGTAAATTTTCTATAAAGAAGAGCACAAGAGGCCACACACTATTTCCACCATACCTTTGTCAAATAAGGTGTTATTTATGTAACAACCTTGGACACAAAGACAATGACTGCAGGCTACCATATACCCTAAAGAATCCTAAACAATTGATGGAAACAAATGAAAGCAGAACAACCTCTGAATCAAAAGGAAATGCAGAAAATAGAAGGAAACCCAATAAAGTGTGGAAGAGGAATAAAACAAAGCATCTCGTTGTAGAAGGAAACCCAATAAAGTGTGGAAGAGGAAGAAAACGGAGCATCCCGTTACTTCAATAACATAACTAACTCATCATGTTTTGAGGGGGAGCTGCTCTAAGATGAAAGGCATTCATTCAGTCAGTATTAAAAGAGAAGCATCATCCTAGGGGGAGTGGTAACATAATAAGGACAAACTCGCTGCATTATGCATTTTATATTAGCCTTGGTTGGCATTGTGGCATTAAAAATCAAAGTTTGTTTGCAAATTCTCTTTTGACTTCAAAGGCCATAAGAGAGAAGCCCCAAACAACTGTACCTTTAAAATATTAGAAAATGATTTTTCTCACAACTTCAACAAATCTACACAGAATCAATTCATATGATCATCGAAGTATGATTTAGAGGCATGTTGATTTAACAATGAATGAGGTCAAGGACAGAGGAAGGCTCCCACTCTAGAAATGCAGAGTCTTTATAGATTTGTTTTGGGTATTTTGGTGTTTTCTACTACATATAGACTTCTTACTTACTGCATATAGATAAAGGCTTTGTCGAGATATGATTACAAGGTCACCTACAACCATATGTTGTAGCATACTGAAAAAAAGGGGAGGGAACAATGTTGCAGGGATAGCTACAACAACTAATAAACTTCAAAATATTGCTAAGACTGGATACTAAAATTATCTTTGGAATCGATACATAGGCACATTGTGTATTTTGAAGGATGGGATGGTAATATGGGATGCATATGTGCAGGGTATAAAAAATTGCAACAAAGAAAGATGTTTCGAAATGACCATCAAAGAAATATAAATACAAAAAGAGAGGAAAAAAAATAGCAAGGATATTTGAAATTTTGGCACCGCCTCAATTATATGGTTGGATCTATTATGAAAAGATTAAAATCCTTCTATGCTTTAGAATTGGTTGCATCAACTCGCAAGAAAGAAGAAGCAAAGAAGATACAACAAATGATAATTATAAAATTTCACAGTGCCTCTCAAAGAAAGTATAAAGCAGGAGAGTCCCATACAAAACATGATGCGGAAACTTCAATTTCAATGAGAGTAAAAAAAGTAAAAAATGATTCCATTGTATCCCTCTCCAAGCATATGAGATTGTGTTATCCCTGTGATGAATGACAGAATTTTGGGGATATGCACCATATTTGAATGCACTCCATTTCAAACGAAAAGGGATTTTTGTAGCACAATCTTAGAACTTATTCTTACTTCAATGAAAGCTACAAAATGAAACAATGACTATAAACAAAATAATACACATCCAATGGAGACAATGCTTGCGATTCTATAGTAAGTTTGTGGGAGCAGAACCTATTATAGCATGGTTTGAGAATGCTTTAACAGACCATCTATTATAAAAAATTGATAAAGATCAAAATAGTGCAGCGAATCAATGGACTGGACAATTATCACAACAAAGAGATAATTTGATTTTGCCTTTGCATATGGGAACATTATAAATATTGATTGAAGAATCTAACTAAATAAGGAATACCATCTATTTCAATCAAACCTATAACAAAAGGAAAAGTTTGCTAGTGTTATAATTGTATGCATCATTTTTATGCTACTTATGAGGTTGGAGTGTATATGGAGTTAATGGCTTATGAGGTTGGAGTGTATATGGAGTTAATGTATGGAAGCATTACTCTTATAATTATTGTTATCATTAATGCAACTATATTATGGAACAACGCCAAAATTCTTTGAGATATCAAGAAATCTCTTGACATAGTGGAATAATTATGTGCAACAGAATAATTATATGCAATCGTAATATAGACCAAGGCAACGATATTAAATTCTGATGCATACAATGATGACAATGAGTTTAATTGGTGGTATTATATAGAGATTCTTATTGCAATGCTCGTTGATATATAGAAGCATGTCAAGAATGAATGTAACGCATTTTAAAGACCAACATTATATTCCATCAATGGTTTCTCCATTAGATAATGCATTAAACATACAATCTGATGCAATAACATTGATATGGGAGCTTTTTTTGCAGTCAATATATAATATCATTGCTAACGTTATTATAATTGGGCTGCATTTGTTGTGCGTTATCGGTCTGACGGTTATGTGGTTGACAGATCATTATCATTTGGAATAATTCAAGTTCAAGCCATAAATTTGATTATCCAAGCCTCTGTCATGTCGTTCACGTATTCTATTATAGGAGTTGGCCTCGGTTACAGTTACAATGCCCAACACTATGTCGGCCATATGTTGAGATTTGTTATTAATGTTGAAAGGTGAACACAAAATAACCCTCGTTGACCGTGGTTAGATCAAACATGTTAGATATATATCAAACGTGGTTTGATCCAAAAATTGCGTATAATAATTCCAAAGAGAAAGTCTTTCCATTAGTCTTAAAGATATAGATGAACTTCGAAATTTTGTCTAACATTTAGCAAGGAATTTTGGTATAATAAGACAAGATTGTGTAAACCTGTAAGGTGAAGAAGAGAGTTACGATAATATTGAGCACAATAAAGATGATTGTGTCTCCATGAATAAAGTCAAATGAAGAGGTTGAAGCCAAAGAGAAATATTCTGACTAACATTTCGAAACCAGTCTGGAGAGTGAAACCGATGGAAAACACGATTCTAAATATGAAGAATCTCAACAACAAACAAAGGATGATGATTGGTCCAACGAAAATCAAAGAGATTCTCATAAGAGGAAAAGTTTTTTCTATTATGAAGCAAATAACTATCTGTAGATACAAGAAGTTGGAAGGGTGTTAGAAGACGTATTTTTTATGTTTATGTTCAAGGGGAAAAACACATTTTAGAAGAAAAACAATATATCATCTATGCTTACTAAGTATGACATTAAGGTTGTCCAAGAGCACTGCAATAACATGTTTTCACATCAAGAAATTGTTTCCTTTTATGAGCATTTCTTGTTCATAATGATGGCAATGGGAAAGTGACACTAGTAGATATACTTGAAGTGTTGCGAAATCTGACATGATCTTTTATTTTTGAAGAGTAGCGGTAGTAAGTTGCGGGTCAAGTTTTCGAGGAAGCATGATATTCAAAAGATTGTGGTTTGACAGTTGAAGATTTTGTCAAGATTCTTGACATGTCCAAATTGAAGATGGAGGTTGAAGTCCTAGTGGATTGAAGATTAGTGGACTTGTCCACGTTGCTCCATATATTCTTCATTTATTGTCTATTTAGAAATTTCAATAAGAAGCTGAGCTTTGGCATTTGTGCAAATTGTAATTCCTCACAAAGTTTCTTGTAGGTTTGATCTTTCGTCCAAGATAGGTACCCTACATTTGATAGAGAGGAAATTAAATATAACGCATAAGAATAAGTGAAAAGGTGGCTGATCCTTTCTTTGTTTAGAAGGGAATATACCCTATGTACAATTTCAAATAAAAGGACCTGATGATTATACTATAGAAAAAGTTAAGGATGTTGTTAAAAACACACTTGAAAACAAATCTATTGTTGAGGTTGCTACAAGCTAGCGGCTCAAACACACATTCAAGAACACTATTCAATGGGGTTAAAGTCTTTGTTGATGCCATACTATTGGTACTCAAGACTCTGGAAGAAAATATGAATTATTGGTTTAAATCATCATACAACAAAGTCCTATTCCTGCTTTAATATGTTTCTTTAAAATGACTTTAATACTATCATTTGGTATTAAATATGTGGCATTTTTTTTAATCTCAAGAAGTGCTCAATATAATGCATTTCTCACTCATACCATGCTTTCCATACAAAGTGTTCTCCTAACAATATTCCTGCAATGTGTTCAACAATGTGTTAAATTTAGCGAGTTCTTGTAATATTTTACAGAGTATTCTCACAACAATGTTCTTCAATGCTTTCAGAACAATGTTTATGAAGTAGCATTCATTTAGGAGTGGCATTCATTCCATCATAGTATCAACATTGTTTATACAAAATAAGAAATTGCAGGTTGTAGAGCATTAATGCAATGATGACAATTATAACTCCTTTTCGTTGATGTCAAAGTGGGAGGTAAGCAAAGGTTATGGGTAGCAATGAGAAATATATTTAAGGACAAAAGGGGGAGGGCGAATGTGTTGCCATCAATGCCAAAAGGGGAGATTGTTGGCATTATTTTCATTGATGGAAAAGGAGCGTTGAAGGAGAAGCAAGGTAAGGAGCAACAACAAGGAAATGAGCAACAACAATGCAAGGATCAGTAAGGAGCAACAAGGCAGGGAGGAGAAGCAAGGCAAAGAAGGAAAAAGTGCAGTGAAGAGGCATCAAAGAAGCAAAGATTTTGTGGAAAAGGACTAGAAATCAATAAAATAAGGCAAGGTATGCAGGGGCAAGGAAAAAGGAGCAACTTATACATTGTTGGTTTGATAGAACATTGATTGTCATGTTAATAGCATGTTAATGGCTTGATGCTTGGATAATGTTGCAGATATTTTTTAATGAAGAATTTGTGGTGACACTAATTTGTTGTTAAGATGAATCGCTGTGATGCAAAGGCAAGACTCCAAGGCAAAGGCAAACATCTTGTAAAGATTGTTGTGATGCCTTAATGATAAATAATATTATTTTATGTTGACCTTAGGTTGATGCATTTAATCATTACATGTGGTTGTAATTAATATTGGATGGATTATTTATTTTTGTGTTCTAATATTCAAGATCTCAAGAATTTGGAAACGAATGAGTGGAAGGAAAAGAGTCAAGCCTATTCACTTCATATTCCTATGTGTGATACAAACAACCATAAAACTATCTTTATAAAAGATGTGATTTTGGAAGGCATTAAGAGGTTAGAGAATGGGAGAATGTGAGAGAGCTAATTGAACTATTATACATTAGTTACCTAACACATTTGAAGTGTATGTGCTGTGGATTTGAAGGGAATAATAGGTAGAAATGAAGAGGGATACATACATAATTTATGACCGAGTAAACCAACACATTGTTGTTTCTTGTTTCATCAGGGGATGGTAGTCTCCTTTCAAGTTGCGGCTTCATAAATAACTAGTTAGAGTTGGTTGAGGTAGGAGCCTCCTGTGGGTTGTAGCCTACAAAAAACATATGGGAGTTGGAGCTTCCTTGCATGCTGCAGCTTGCAGAAAATTGAGGTAGCAACCTCCTATAGGTTAGAGCCTACAAAAAATCAGATGTAATAAGGAGTAGGAGCTTTCCTTTGCATAATAACAATAATAAAATCGCGGTTTTCTCCCTTTATGGGTTTCCACATATGTTTGGTGTCAATGTGTATTATTATTATGTGCTGATATGATGTTTTGGTTTGCTTATTAATTGATGTTCACATATTCAATCTGTTGGTCATCATTTGTTAAGCTTCTCAGGTAATGTTTTAGTTAATGAGATTAATGAAAATAATTTAGTGCCCATGAATACACTAAACTCATTCACCCCCCTCTCAGTTTAGTCAAGCTTTCATCACTTAGCTTCCATTTTGCCACTTTATCATGCTCGTCCTCATCATCAACATGATGTCATTCCCTCCTTACTAGGGATAAACTTTCTTCTTTCAACAAATTTGTCTAGATAAGGTTTTGTATCCAAACCTTAGGTCTTCATTATCCAAAAAATTAGTCTAGGGTTTACAAACCTTGATTTTTGCACTATTCATTTTACATCCTTTTGCAATTTCCACCAGACTTTGCAAATTAGCTTTTCCATATCCAAGAGTCTTACAAGCTTCATAATCAGAGATGTTCCATCTTGATGTCAGTCAAGCATCTTTCAATGAGTTGTCTTTATCACGAGAGGTAATATGACAAGCCTTCTTGGTCCAAACAACGCTACCAAATATCTTAATGGAATATAGACTTAGATTTCACAAAACAGTTTTGCTCATCATACATATTATGGGTCTATCAATAGCCTATTTTACTGACACTTTCATATTGAACCATTCTCTAATACAAAATGAATACTCTATTACTGCAACATGCCTTTGACTATCAAACAATAATACATTCTTATACATCAAATTCCATCATGCTACGACAAGATCTGCATAATGGACATGCAAGCTTTCAATATATATCAACGTACTATCCATTCTTACCTTGGAACCATATTATAAACTCTTATGTATTTTCCGTGGTTCTAGAAACCATAGTGATTTTCAACTTATTCTCTTTATTAGCATGAGAATCCAAGCATCTCTGTAAGCAATATATTTCATCTATCATTACGTATTGAAGTTTGAGACATCTGAATAGAGACACAATAAGAATGCTTCTTGTCATGACTTTGTCTGCAACCTTTCTAAGATATTTCATATCTTTAACAAATGGATTGTGATCTTCAAAGCTTAGAACTTAAACTCTCTTTTAAAACATAGGTTCTCAACCTCTTTAAGAATTCCATTGAGGGATTTTTCAAGGATTCCTTACAAATCAAACCTTTGATATATTCCTATGTTCACAATTTTGATACAAGACCTTTCAACTAAACATTTAAGTAATCATTTCCTTTAGTTGAGGTCTATAAGAATGTGCCAAAGTAAACCTTTGATTTCAAATGAGATTGATACATACTTTTCTCAAGAATATAGATGATCAGTTCCTCTAGATATGATCTATAAGGGTTTTTGATCTAGATGAGGTCACCGATGTACATACACACCTCTTTAAAATTGCAGACTTGTAACTTCAATGGTCTTTGTTGAGGTCTTCATTTCCATGCCCAACTTGTTACTATAGAGTGTTTACATGGAAACAAATTCATGCTTGCATGATGATTAGAATAGATCTTCAAGCCTTCAAATATGTCATTAATGCATAAAACATTCTTCTTAGACAAAATCAGTTCTGGTAGCCATATGAGATTTACAAAACACTTCTATCGAAGACATTATCAAATAATCTTCAAAGAATGAATTTGAAATATTAGTCAAACATATTTTGGTTACTTCTTTCAAGGTGACAACAACTTGGGTCCTTCTGAGACTTAAGAGATTTATGCTTCTTGTTTTTTCATATTTCAATTCTGAGATAACTTAATCAAAAGGGATTTTCAGCCTCTTTGAGTAGACCGTAAAATGAGTCCTTTATCAGATCTTGTCTAAAACTCGCTTTGAAGAGGAACTGAAACAAAATTTTGTAAGCCTTATAAAGAGTGTTATAGATTTCTTCTCGTTATTAACAGTGGTTTCTTAATTATTTTGAGACTTCTCAATTAGGTCTTAAAATGAAATATGAACTTCTCCATGAATTTCGACTTTAGTAGTTACATGACAGTTTGGCCTATCTGAGTTCATTGTATGTTTTATCATTCTTCTTAACATAAACTTGAGACTCTTGGACTTCTACAACTCGATTCTAAGGTTTCTTGGATCATCTCATGTTTCTCGCCCTTTATATCTGAGATTATTTAGTTCCCTACAATTGAACTTGAGGTTTTCCGCCTTCTGCAATTAGCTTTATGGTACCCAGACCTCTGTTGCATAATATAATTCCTATGAAAGACAGATTAAACTACTTTTGGCCTAACTTTGAGACTTAGATATTCGTAATAATACCTCTACCTTCTCAGATTCTTAAGAATGAATGAATCTTGGTACAAAAGAGACTTTGACTTTCATAGATTTTAATTAAGGCTTCAACAACATGAAAAATCATTGATTTTTAGGGCCACTCTTTCTCTCAAGATTTGATACCATGTTGAGTTTTATAGGGTATTCTATATTGATAATTAATTCAAAGGATTTGGATATTTTTCATATTCTTATTCATTATTTCATCATTAATAAATTACACAAAAGACATCAAGAACATAATATTTATGATAGTAGGTGTTATGAAACCAGCTCACAAAAAGATAGAAAAGATAGATTAATGCCTTAGAAATAAGCCTCTTCGAGGGGGAAACCTCCTTACATTACACAAATGAACAATTATTGGATGATACAAATGACAAGACCTCCTTTATATATATATAGTAGTCTAAGGGGTCATAATGTAATCAGATCCGACATAACAATAATAATGTAGGGGCACAACAATAACAATAGTGTGTTTCTATGGGGCACAATAATAACAATATAGGGACTACCTGGGCACAACAATATAATAAAGGGGTTTCACTAATAACAATATGGGGTTACACTAGTAGTATAGGGACCTAACAGTAGGATCATGAAGAGAGAGACAAATAAAGAACATAAGAGTTTACCCTGGGAAAACACACACGGGGAAAAACCCAACAACCTTTTCCTTAGAGAAGTAATCAAGTTCTATAGAGATACATGAATCAAATACAAGGTCATGCATACCAATAAGATAACTAGGTCAAACTTGGGTGAAAACTACCTCCTAGGCAAGTCAAGCCTAATCATAATTTCAGACTACTTCTTCATCCATGAATTTCAGTCTACAACTTTTCATAGGAGTTTTGGTTCTACACCCTGCCTCAGGAGTTTCGATTTTGTACCTTGCCTCAAAATTTTGGTCTTTAAATTTTCCCTTGAATATACTCCTTTGTTGCCTCAGATAGAATTCTTTGCTACCTCAGAATAGTCTTCTTTGTTGCCTAAAAATAGGCTTCTTCGTTGCCTCAGAGTAGGTCCCTTTGCTTCCTTAGAATAGGTCGAATTACTTGCCTTAGACAAATCCAAATTGCTTGGTTTGGAGGGGGAATCAATGATGTCTATATATAGTGATTTGAGAGGCCGAATATGCGTCTCTAGAAGCTTGACCGACTTAACTAGGAGGAGGGCCGACTTAGCTACTTTGGAGACAAAATTTAATTTTTCAAAATTCAATTTTTCTCTTTTCAAAAACCAACATGATGAACATGTCAAATATTTTTATCTTTTGATAATAGCATGAAGAACATGCTTTACAAATACATGAATGATTAAAATAATTATTATGAATACGAACCATAGCTGCAAAATTCAACAAACTGAATACACCCCCTTGAAATATTTAGCATCGACACATTGCTCTTCTCTGTATTTCTTCCATATGACAGTAATGTTTACATTGAACACAAGGATAGGGAAGCCTAACAAAATCTAAAATTTTAGAGTTTTCCCATCTAGTGTTGGGAACGGGTCCCCTGGGGTCAATTTTGGGGTTAAAAGCCAAATTTTTGGGGCTAAAGGCCCAAGTTTTGTATAAAGAATGTAAAGTCTTCGCATATTGTGGTCGCGGAGTGTGAAGATGTATGCAGTGAAAAAGGGTTTCTGCCCTTAGTTTAGATAGCCTGCGTTGGCTTGATGAGATCCACCCTTGGTCCACGGGCAACGAGAATGTATAAAAAGGGACTCTTAGAAGAGTCTAAGGCAATTTTTGGTAGAGTTCTAAGTAATTTTTTGGGTCCGTGAGAGCTAAGAGCAGAGAGTATTAGCGTAGGAAGAGGTTTTGCAGCTAAGTGTGCAAAGGCCTAGGGTAGAAGTCCGCAGCTGAGTGTGCGGACCCATGCAGCTGTGTGGGTAGGGAAGTTAGATTTAGTACTGTAGACTTGAACCGTCAATAAAGATACTTATTCTGGAGATATATGTGTATGAGTTATTTTACTTCTGTTATGAATGTTTGTGATTATGTTGTGTAGAGTACTGGGTTTATGATTTAATGCTATATTGATGCACAAATCTATGTATTTTTACTTTGTCATATGAACGCAAGTAAGAATATCTGTTTACGTGAAGACAATCATAGTGCATGTTGAAGTTAATCAATACTTAAGCTAATCGGAGTCAACACAGAAGTAAGGATAATTATAGAGGCACGTAAGCATCTGAATTGACTATTTAGGGTCCATGAAGGACGATCAGAGACTTTTGTGGAGGCTTCAAGGACAAATAATAGAAGTACATTGATAAGACCTAAAGGGCTTATAGGTCTACATGAAGGAAGGGTTAGGGTTAAAAACGACATCACAACTATCTCAGGGTGCAAAAACTTGGTTTTTGCATCCCCCCATACTGCTTTGGGTGAGACTTCAGTTAGCGCTCCACGGATTGATGCCGAAAGGGCCAGTAGTGTAGGGATTTGCTTGGCTAATCAAAGCTAAACTTGGGTCAGGGCCCATCAAGCCAACAAATGGTTCCGTTTCTGGGACCGGGATTTGCACAACGAGACGTGTGATGTCGCATCATTGGAATCCCACTAAGAAGGAGATCAAAGACTGGTTGGATAGAAAGATCCAGTAATTCGTGGCGCAAGAGAACAAGAATCTGCGATTGACGAAAGAACAGTGGTTGGATAGATATCTGTACACAAAAATACACGAGATCTTTTCTATTCCTTCCCAGTCAAGTTATATAAGTGGATCGCGAAATTGGCAAATGTCCAAGGAAGGTGGAGGCTTGACGGTCCAATAGTCTAGACCCTGGAGTTACTGTGGAGATTAGAAGCCTCTAAAGATAAGATCGCACGTGTTGTTGATCATTGGCTCGATCGTATCATAGGAGGGTTCGTGATAGAATTCGCGGTCGATACCGTGGTCAATTACAGCAAAGCAAAGCGCTGCTTCTTTAAGGGGCCATGAGGTAAGTATTTAAAATCGTTAAATACTTGGATTCAAATGCTCTTGCAAGAAAAGTGGGTTATGCAGCTACCTTGATGTTTGAGGCTACGTGAAGTGGAAGGACTTTCAGGAACAAAGGAAGAACAGGCCCTGATTATAGCCTGCTAATTAAACCCCCTCTGAGTGATGATGAGGAGGTAACACATGCATCTCTGCAGAGCACTATTCAGTTGATAAAGCAAGGGTTCCCGCGAATACCTCATCCACCCACACCACCTCCATCTTCACCTCCGCCGCATACGCCTTCACCTACACCACCGCCACCTCAACCACCGTTCAGTATGGCGAACTCCGTAAAGCTACTTGTGTTCAAGGGCATGGGAAATGAAGATCCAGACAAGTTTTGGTTCATCGCGAAGGCTGTATAGGAAGCTCAAGGTATCACGGATGATCAAATGAAGAAAAAAACATTGGTTAGTGTGCTGCAGGATCGCACACTAACGTGGCACATTAAGTACTGCACTGATAATCCAATGTTCACATTGGCAGATATTCAAACTGCGCCGAATAAGGAATTCATTACACCTAAGTCTAAAGCACAATAAATTGTGGGATTCAAAGAGATCATGATGAAGCCTGGTGAGACACCCTGGGATTTGGATCAGAGATTGAAGTGTATGATCTGTGAGGCTAACATGAATTTGACTGATGGGTAGCATCGCAAATGGTTTGTGGCTTCGCTCCTACCTCATCTAAGGGTTGCGCTATCACAACAGAAGATTTGGACCTAGGCGGAAGCTCTGGAAATTGCGATGATATTGCATGAGACACTGATGCAAGATGCTAATCTAGGGGTTCAACAGATTTAGGCACAGTTGTAGAACCTTTTCCTAGAAATGTAGAGTCTGAAGAAAGATAGAATAGCTCAGCTCGAGGTGCGTGAAGAAGTCTGGTGCCTGAAGTGCAAAATCCAGGGTCATGACAAATATCACTGTCCAGTTTTCACAAATTATGCTGCAGCAGGGAGAACAATGCTTCTGAGGCCGGAAGCTCCAACAGGGCCAAGTACAGGGCCCACACTATGGTGTGCTATCTATTAGGTAGCTGGAAAACATGTGACAAACAATTGCCCTTTGCTGCAAAAATTCGTACAGACACCGCAACAACTCTTCTGGATATAACACCTGCATACATGGTGCAGGCAGAAACCTGGCCCCCAGACCAAGGTGTTGGAGGAGTGCGAGGAGAGTATCAGGGGTGCGGACGAGGCCGAGGTGGAGGAGGACCTGGTAGAGGTCAAGGTCAGGTCATTTTTTACAACTGTGGGGGACCAGGACACTATGTGTGAGACTGCCCGAATCTGACGCATCTGTCATGCCGCTATTGTACTCAGTTTGACCATGCGACAAAGGATTGCCCTATATTGTTAGCTAAGATACGCGAGAAGGGGGCACAACCTCATCAGCCAACTTAGAACCTACAGATGATGAGGGCTGACCCTTGTGAGGAAGATCCTAAGGTAAATATTGTGTTGCAGAGTGGAGTGATGACTAGTGAAGAAAATGGGAAGCAGCCTGAAGAAGGTGAGCGGGTTTGCAAGGCGCCAGAAAAGGAGGCTAGGTTTGGTCTAGAATGCACAAAAGAAACATTTATGGAAGTGAATAAAAGATTCACCGAGGCCTCTACCTCAGGGGGTCAAGAGAAGCCAACTGAAGAAATGGACCCGTCCATGATTACCACGTTCTTGGAGACCTGCATGAAACTGTTGGATGATAGAAAGGCTGTGAAAGGACTACAAGAGCTGATCAATAGGTGCGTTGGGAAGAAAAATGCTACTGATGGACCATGCGTAGTCAGAAAGATTGGTAAGCATAAGACGAGAATGGGGTGTGAGATGAGGCTTACTGCACAGATAGGAGAATACGATATGGATCAAGTTACTTTAGATTTGGGGTCAGACGAAAACGTTTTTCTGAAACAGACATGGGAGAGAATGGGGAGACCTGTGCTACAATCGTCTTCAATTCAGTTAAGGATGGAGAATCAATAGAAAATCATCCCAATGGGGAGGTTGCAGGGGGTAGCGGTTGATATTGAAGGCACGAGCACACTAGTTGTTTTTGAAGTGATAAATATTATGGATGACAACAATCCCTACCCCGCGCTCCTTGGAATCGATTAGGTCACTGACATGAATGGGGTAATCAATTTGAAGAAGTGGAAGATGATATTTGAGAAGAAATCGCTCCACGTAGTAGTGCCCCTGGACCTTGCAAAAGGGCCGCGCTATACTGAACCGGTCCGCGATTATGAAAGTGATGACAATTTGGACCAGATTTACAAGATAATGACATGAGATCAGGATTGGGTGAATCTGACAACAGATGGACATATTGCATGGGACCGCAAAAGTTCCTACATGTCAGATTCAAATGAAGAACTGGAGCACTGGTAGAATCGATTGCATGAAGTATCTACGCTATGCTGTAATATGATGACCAAGTCGTTGCGCTGTGTATCATCAGAGGTAAGAAATCTGCCTTACTATGATGGTTTAACTGATGTTGATCACTTTTTGGATGCATTTGAGAGAGAAGTTCCAAAGAAGCATTGCTTCTAAGCCCTGGACTGGGCACTGCACGCTACACCTGCGAGATGGTGGGGTACCCACAAGGACAATTTTGATGATTGGCGCGTATACAGAAAAATGATGAGAGTGCAGTTTGGTCACCCACAAGTATGGCTAACAGAAAAATATGACGGGAGGAATGATCGGGGTGACAATTTAGCCAAATGGACTAAGGTGCATGGAGCGAAGTCTCAATTGGAGTGGGTACATCTGTTTTGTCATACCTTGGATGTTATACCGATGAATTGGTACTTGGAGAGAGAACTTTGCCATAACACTGAAGAGTGGGATGTTTTGCGCCAAGGATTTTTGATGAAGTTCAAATTTGAGGATGGGTTTGAATGTATTGATGAAGTGTTGCAAGAGGTTAAGGCAACGATCTTTAGGATACCGTAGGACCCTCTAGATTTGATTCAACTTGATTAGACTACCCAGCTGAGCCATGCATCGAAGTACTACAATGTAACAACAGAAGAAGAAGACGAAGACCTGAGGAAGATTAATATTCCAGAGACTGAAGGTCAGTGCGAAGTTGAAGGACCGCAACTAGAGAATCCAGACATAACCGAGCCACTCAAAACTAGACAGATGAACATTGGCATGGAAGCAGAGCTGAAGTTTGCAAAGATTTGGGACTATTGGGATGATGCGATAGTAAATAAGGTCGACGAATTACTCCGCGAATATCAGGATCTGTGCCCCATGAATTTTTCAGACTTGAAAGGGATAATAAGGGACTTGGGTGTCATGAATATCAGTCTAAAACTGGACACAAAGCCAGTTAAGAAAAGACCTTACCACCTCAATCCAAAGTATAAAGAAAGGGTCTGCTTGGAGTTGGATAAAATTCTTGCAACAGGCATCATTGAACCAGTTGAGGAGTCTGATTGGGTAAACCCAATGGTAATTCAGGACAAAAAACAGAAGGATGAGATACAGATATGTGTAGATCTCAGAAAGTTGAATGACACCTGTGTACATGATCCCTTCCCAACTCCGTTCATTGATGAGGTGCTGGATAATGTTGGCGGCCAAGAAGCATATTCATTTACTGATGGGTTCTCACGGTACCATCAGATCAACATCGCATCGGAGGATAGGAGTAATACAACCTTCGCGACTAAATGGATATTCTTCCAATATATTATGATGCCTTTTGTGCTAAAGAACGCGTCGATGATCTTCTTACGCGTAGTCATCCCAACGTTTAAAGATTTCATTCAAAAATTTTTGGAGGTATACTTTGATGATTGGACAATGTTTGGACTAGTAAGGCGCCACGTAGAAAGTCTACGCTTGATGCTAGATACATGCCGAAGGTACTAGATCACACTCAATCTGAAGAAATGTTTGTTCTGCATCCCTTTTGGGATATTGCTGGGTCACATGGTATGTAGACAAGGCTTGATGGTAGACCCTACAAAGATCATGGTTATAATCAATTTGGAGGTGCCAAGAAGTGTGAAACAGCTGCACACAACATTGGGGCATATAGGGTAATATAGAAAGTTCATCAAAAGCTATGCCCAGATCATTGTGCCAATGGAGAAATTGTTAAGAAAGGATGCTACATTATGTTGGAATGAGGAATTTCAGAAGAGCTTGGACGTGCTTAAAGAGAAAATGGTCACTGCACCGATCCTAGTCTTCCCAGATTGGAAAAAGGAATTTCATGTGCATGTGGACGTGTCATGTATTGCGCTGGGAGCAGTACTGACACAGGCTGGTGAGGCAGACTTGGATCATCCCATAACATTCGGAAGTAGGAAGCTATCTAAAGCTAAGCAAAATTATTCAATGATAGAGCGCGAAGGTCTAGCCATGGTATACATGCTCCAGAAGTTTAGGCACTACTTTCTAAGTGGACACTTTAAGATGTATCCAAACCATTTTTCATTGAAGTACTTGGTGAACAAGCCTATGTTGGTGGGGGAAATATGCAGATGTTTGTTACTTTTTGGAGAATATGATTTTGAAGTTATTGTGAAACCAAGACGATTGAATGCTAGACCACATCATCTGTCGCGCATTGAAACAAGAGAGGAGCCTACTAATATAGAAGAACGACTACCTGATTCGCAACTCTTTGCAGTGCGTGTTGCAGACAGTCATTTTGAAGATATTATACACTTCCTGACAATGGGAACGAATCCAGAATGATATACTAGCCAACAAAAGAAGGAATTGGTGGTGCACACAATAGAATTTGTTGTCATTGCAGGACACTTGTATAAAATGGGATCAGATGAAATACTACAACGTTATGTGCCAAAATTTGAATGAAACAACATCCTCGCTGAGGCACATGGAAGGGTCGCGGGAGGACATTATGCGGGCAAAGAAACAACACAAAATATTCTATTCGCTGGGTTGTGGTGGCTAACACTGTATAAGGATTCAAAAGCGTATTGTAGGGCATGTGATGCATGCCAAAGGACTGGCAGACCATCGCGGAGGGATGAGCTGCCCCTAAATCCGCAAATATCATTACATTCCTTCGAGAAGTGGGCAATTGACTTTGTGGGACCTATTCAGCCTTTAGGAAAGAAGACGGGTGCGCGGTACATCATCACCGCGACTGAGTATTTAACCAGATGGGCAGAGGTGTAGCCTGTGAAGGACTGTAGAAGTGCAAGAACAACAAAATTCATCTTTGAGTATGTGCTGACAAGGTTTGGCTGTCCAAAATTTTTACTGAGCGATTACGGGACCCATTTTCTTAATGACACGATCAATGCGATGACGGAGGAATTTAAGGTTTACCATCAGAAGAGCACACCATATCACCCGCAGGTTAATGGCATGGTAGAAGCTTTTATAAGATACTAGAGAATGCACTGACGAAGGTTTGCAATACACAAATAAATGACTGGGATGTGCGCGTACCCACGGTACCATGGGCTTATAGAACAACTTGTAAGAAGCTGATGGGACAAACGCCTTTCAGGCTAGTTTATGGCGTTGAAGCTGTGATGCCAATGGAATATATTGTACCTAGTCTGTGCATAGCAGCATTCACAGGAATGGTGGATCACAGAGCCATGGAAGAAAGGCTCACACAACTGGTAGAAGTGGAAGAAGATAGGTTTTTGGCTGGATTCCATTAGCAAGTTCAAAAGGAACGTGAAAAGGAATGGCATGATCGACACATCAAACTGCGCACCTTCAAGGTAAATGATTTGGTATTATTATATGACAACAAGTTTGAGAAATTTCCAGGAAAATTTTGGATGCATTGGCTGGGGCCTTACATCATCAAGGAGATTACTGATGGTAGAGCAGTTCAGTTGGTAAAGTTGAATGGAGAGCCATTCCCAGGGAGGATGAATGGTAGCAGATTGAAGCCATACACCAGGGATTCAACCAGATGACTACATGATGGAAGCATAGTCTTAGCGCTCCAGGTAGCTAAAAGGAGGCGCGAGACTATAAACTACACTATCTGGGTTTTAGAGCCGCACTATTGGGATACTTTGCGGAATGGAGGATTGTCACAGTGTCAGAAAAAGCGTGAGGGGAGTTGCGTTATTGAAGGAGAGACTGTGCAGGGCAGCCAAAAAGTGACTGTTATGGTCATTGTTCATGAAGTGACAGTGGGAAAACAACTAAATGGAGCAGGGGTTGGGGGGTGACAATTAAGTTGGAATTTAAGAGAAAGATCTTTGAAAATATACCGTCACTCTAGCATATTTTGGGGGGAATGGTCGGATTCAAGTTCAAAATTTCCTATAAACTACAAATGGCGACCAACGAAAAACACTTGGAATTTTGAGAATTGAGGTGTTGAGCTATCAAGCACGCATGAACCTTGATTATTTTGAGGCTTTGGTAGTGAGTTCAGTGTTTGAGAAGTTGCTGAAGGAAACTTAAGAGATTTTAACTGGCATTATGTTGGCACCTGCAGAGATTGCAAGTGTTGGAGAAGCAATGGCAGTTGAGGGAGCTGCCCCAAAGGTAGTGAGTGTAGAGGTACTTGTAGAAGTACCCAAATCGACAAGGCTCCCAGGCTGAGGCCTACGCCACCTAAAGAAGGTCCCAATCTGAAGAAGTATAAGCAGAAAGAAACACAGCCAGTGCATGAGTCGCCAAGGAAACACCAGAAGAAAGAAAAACCTACTGCACAAGAGAAGGCCAAGGTAGTAGACCTAGAACCTGATGAGGACGTAGAGGACGCAGTGTGGGCATAGAAGAAGTTGACATGGGGACAAAAGATGTTGATGTTGAGGGGGAAGACCCTATCTCCAAGCTGCCACCATATGTCCCTCCACGCCGAGGCAAGGTCAAGGTACCAAAGGACATCGACGAGAACAAAATCACACTGTTCACCCCATTGTTGCCAGACAAAATTACATTCAAAGGATCGTGATTGGTGCTCATCCCCCTTTTGAGGTTGGAGGACTGGCATTTAGAAGATATAGAGTGCTTTTGCCACTTAGCGATGGATACATTCATGCACCGCATCTTCTATAAAGACTCTGGCGTGACCGTGCTGGAGCCAAGAACGTGGATAAAAGGGGTGGAGAAGGCAAGATTTTTGAACTTACTATCGGTACTGCATTACAACCGCGTGCCCATAACTTTGATAGTGATCAAGCAGTTGTTATTCTTGGTGCACGATGGTTGCATGTGGTTAGGAGATCCAATACCAATCACCGACATGCTGATCCACAGGATCACCTTGCTCCTGCACCCAGGTTTGAATCCGACCATGGCATTTGGCGGAAAGTCAGGTGAGCGCGACCTCGCCGAGTGAATGAAGGACAAGTTCAAACTTGCCAAGAAGCCATGCGGCTACTCCATCTCCAGCATAACCGACCTTGCGATTAAAGTAGCCACTCAGATTTTGGTAGGGAAAATTATGAGGAAGTGTCGTGCAGATGAAGTGTCGACATTGGTAGTATCTTTAGCAGCCCAGTGCGCGGAGGGTGTACAATTTAACTGGGTGCACTACCTCTGTAGCGAGTTCCTCGCGAACTACAGAGAAGCGCAAGATCAAAGTAAGACTTTCCACTATGCATGGCTGCTACTGTCAATTGTATTGGTTGAGTGGGACTTACCAGAGGATAGTTAGTTTCCTCCGATTGCATTAGAGCTGCTAGAAGCAGCGAAGTTTGCTTCGCTTTGGGCAACGAAGGACCCCCAAAGGATCAAGGACAACAAAATATTCTGGATTCTCATGGAATTAAGAATCTGTGCTGCAATCAACTATAAGCCGTGACTTTCACCGACTGTCTTTGAACAGTTGTCCGAGTATGTGGAGTTCAAGGCAAACTTCCACTGTGTGTCCATCAGAGTGCGAAAGGACCCTGCACAAAAATGGTATGATCTTCCATACCTGACAACGGATGATGCAATCGCTGTGGTTCTGGAGAGTTGGCCTGCAGAGTGGCATAAGGCCTTAGGATTATCAACTAGGACTAGCAAGTCTGATGCGAAGCAAAAGAAAGGAGAGGCCAGGTTAAAGATGGAGCAGTTGGCTGAAAAACAAAGGAAGGAAGTTGAGAATAAAGCCACAACAGAGCGCACAACCAAAACATAGGTAGAAGAGGAGGAGGAAGAAGATGACCATGACTTTGATAGGAGTTAGAAGTCGCCTTCTCCACAGACAGATGAGGAGGAGCAATGCTCAGAGCAGGGAGGAGTGGACCCAGAGACTACTCCATTCTGGGCTAAGCACACAAGGGAGCAGGAGAACGCAGGGTCGCGGAAGAAGTCCAAGGGCAAAAAATCGTCCTTGGACTCAATCACCTTGATAGAGGGTGAGTTGAACGATATCAGTCATACAGTGAGGGACGCCACTGCGGAACTGCTGCAGCAGTTCGAGAAATAGTAGAAACAGGCCTTGGTCGCCATTCAAATTGGTTTGCATGAACTGTAGATCCAGGCTACTAAGGTGTAGACCACTGTAGGAAAAGGTAGTGAGGCATCGAGTAGTTTAGTTCCAGGAACCCCAGAAGCAATAGAGATGGTCTGTATAATGGATCCCCGGGCTGTCGCGCTACTGGATGGAGCATTGACCGCAAAAGTAGAGGCTGACAGGGCCACTGTCAGTGCCATCAAGCAAGTTGGGTTAAACTTGGCCATGCTTCCAAGTGAAGCCCTTCACACCTTGATGGATGGTGTGATCGCTAAAATAAAGACTCAAGAACAATGCGCCTTGAACGTTATCAGTGGGAAGGAGGTGAACAATGCACAGATGTTTGTCAAAAAATTGTCCGTGATTGGTTTTCTTAAGAAGATCATGGAAAATAATGAACGCACAACAGCTGTGGTGGTTGAGGCATGCTAGACTGTTCCAGAGTTGAACATCCCCGAAGATGTGCTAGTCGACGCAAAGATCCAGAAGCTCATTACAGGTGTGCACGAGGCACGGATAGAGCTGGCTAAGGTTTAGTTTGAACTGAACCTTAAGATCACAGAACTCAAGTTGAGGGCCCAACCTCGATTCCACCAGAAGTCAGAGAGCAGCATGTGATCGCTATAAAAGATGCCATTGTAGCTATTGACACTGTTGTGAAGGATTGCACTGCGCTCTTTGATCAGGTGCTTGAAGTAGTGACCAATTTGCAGGAAGATCCCAACTTGCAAAGATTGGAAACTGAGGCACGAGCGCCAAAGCAGAAGTACAATGAGGTCAAAGTGACGATGCGCACTGTTGCTATTACGTAGAGGTTGGCAAAGCTGCAAGAAGCAAAGGCACTAAAGGAACAGGTGGATGCAAGTTAGTGGAAGGAGGCAGTACTAAAGGCCAGATTGGGGCCCTGGCTAGAGGAATCTTATGTACTCACTGCCTCCATCAAAGGGAAATTGGCCAGTCTGCAAGTGACACAGCAGAAAATACAGGCAAACAACGTAGAACCAGTGACGAAAAATCTAGTCGAGTAGGTTAAGGAGGTGACGACGCAGTGTATTTTCGAGGTTGCAGTCGTACAAGTGGAGTTGGGAGGTCTTCACGGAAAGATCTCCACATTGGTTGAGTGACTCGGGGCGAGCCACCAAATTTGTGTTGGGGGCCTGTTGGGAACGGGTCCCCTGTGGTCAATTTTGGGGTTAAAGGCCCAAGTTTTGGGGCTAAAGGTGTAGGTTTTAACCCCGTACAGAAATTACCTGCATACGAATTCTAAAACACAGAAAATAAACAATGTGAGGGCATAACACATAAAACACATACACACAAAGATTTTCCCCTGGATCCCAAAACCGAGATTAATAGCTTGATTTTTCATTATGTTCCTTTCAATGTTACAATACATATTTATACATGCTGAAGCATCCAATACCATGGACCGAAAACATCATGTCCAAAACCATGGATCGAAAATCATCACGTCCAAAACCATGGATCGAAAATCATCACGTCCAAAACCGTGTGTGAAAATCATGCACCAAAACCATAGGTAGGTCCACCCAACCTAACATAGGGTCCAAAACCAAACTTTTCTGGGGTGCTGCCCCAGACCCCATAGAGTGGGGTTACCTACACCCCTCAAACCCCCTATGACTCCCCCCGCTACGCAATCGGTGCAACGAAGGGGGGGCTTCGCCCCCTTCTAACCCCCCAGTTAACTATGTGGGCTAGTCATGGAAAGAATATAATACAACCCAACATTCTCCCACTTGTTGTTTTCTTTCCATAGGGGGCCACAAGAGAGCTTAGTCATT